>JAZGTH010000062.1:1522500-1577500 GCA_036877525.1 Chromobotia macracanthus
AAGCTGATCTGTATATGTGTGTTACAGGAGCTTGTTTCTGAACACAGGACAGTATCTCCGCCAAACATGTGCCAAGTCCGGCCTATTCTTCTGTTTATGAGCACAAATGTGTGACCAATGCACTAATCCATAACTGCATAAGAAAAGGAAACCTTTTCATTTTCATTATGACCTGACACAGAGAGAGAGAGACGTGTTCAGTGAAGTTTGTGTGACGTTTATGAAGCTGCTGATATAATAGCTAGGCACAATAACAACTGTGATGATTAAAGGCCATTCTGATCTGTTAACAACAATATCATTTCTCTAAATAACAAAAGGTGTATGTTGGTATTTAACTATGTTTTAACTACGAGTTGATTCTGTACAATGTTATGAGTGTTAACAAAGAGAAAACGTATGGTTTTGATTCTGATGAAGTGTGTGATTTGAGATAAGAAAGTGTTTTTCAAGCCCCGTCTGATACTGTGACTGTACGGTTTTCATCACAGAGCAGTTTAAATGTTTACAGGGCCATCAGAGGACGATGTCAGGCTTAACTCTGTCGTTACAGCTGACACCCTCTCTGTCTTTCATCTGACTGCTCTCACTTGCTCCTGGTTCATTGGGTAGATAATAAATGTCTTATAAATTAAGCTCACCTTTTTACTTTATGAAATGAATGAAATATTTTCTTTGTTGTGGCTCATGTGGGTGACATCACTGTATACTGTTGAGATTGGAACCCTGTTGTCTTCTGCATTACTCTAATGTAAAACTGTAGAAATGAACAATCATTATTTGTCTTAAACATCCACTATGATGCATTAAAATCAGAACCTCAGTGTCCTGAGTAATGACCCTCAGTTCAGGTTTATTTGTCTGTTCCAGCTTCTGCAAAAATACTAATCGAACCTGGAGCTGTTCCAGCTTGTCCATTTACTAATTAAGAGAAAGCGCGTTCAGTTGTGGGCCGCAGTGAAGATGTTGGGTGAATATTTAAGAAGAGAGAAAGTTTCTTTTTGTGCCCAGACTCGGGAGAGCAGAGTCACTTTTATCTGGGACTGGAGTGGGTCGAGAACATTCTAGTGATGATGCCTAATGAAGACCGAAAGCTTTAATTGGTATCTTGGCCTCATATGAACCCGTGACTACCTTCTGTAGGTGTCTGTGGATTTTCATCTGCATGTGAAGTTATTGACCGTCTCTGTAGTGAGTAGTGAGCTGTAGTAAGCTGGTTACATGTGCTGCCAGTGCTTATGTGTGATTTGTTAACACAGCCTGGAGAATTTACATTCTGTTTATGTGGAGTAAAATTTATTACAGTTTGAAAAACAATAAGAGGTTTAGAGGGTAACAAGTGAGCCATTGGTAGCTTATTTCCTCCTAAGTTTATTTCCAAGTTATAAAACCTGTTAATTCTTCTCTCTCTGTTTGTCTCTCGTTCTCTCTCTCTGTTAGATTTACAGATCTGCATTACAATGTTTAATGTAGCGTTATAAGACTGGGTGTGTTGTGTAACCATTGCACACAAATATAAACACGCGGGTCACACCCTAATGTTGACACACTTTTCTTGGAAAGAATGACAGACCATGACATATTCACTGGCTTTTCCTCAGGCATGTGTGTTATTAAAAACAACATTTCGCAACATTGATGGTTTAGCTGAGGAAATCATCTGGACAGTTTTGATGCCTGTTTTATCAAGTTCTGGCCAATACTTCTGAATACTAGATGGAATCTGGCAAAAATCAATGCTTTTTAATGATCACACCCCACCAGGAGTCCAATGACTCACGGTGGGGAAAAGTGAGTCGTTTTGGGTCACATCATGAACTGATCTTACACACCAAAGCCTAAAATTTAGGGAGGGGGTTTGTTTTAAAACATCTTGCCTGAATTGTTCTTTAAAAAAGCATCTTTCATTTTGGATGGTCAAACTGATTTGCATCTTTATTGGTCAGAAACAAACCAGACAATCAAAACCAACATGTAAATAAAATTAATTTACTCTCTGGGTCAGTTATTGATGCAGGTTCGCACACTCAGACAAATAGAATCGGTGGAAACTGGGTCAGGCCTGCCAGGCTGGGCAGGATTATAAGATCCTCTACTCAGATCCAAAAGAACCCGTCCCTCGGTTCATACACTCACACCACATCCGCTGGATTTATGTGATTACTACAGCAGATTTACACTTGTTAGTGCCTGTCAGACTGCGCTGCCTTTGGCAGTTATACCCAGCTAACAATTACAGGCTAAAAGAACGTTTCCATTAAGCAACAAAATTGTTACTTTAAATGCTGTAGGAATGGTCATTGTGTTAACGTTGCTGCTTGGTTACGAGAACATTATTTAAACATTTTTTTAAATTCTGTAACCCCTTTTTGATTTAATCCCTTTTTGAAGAATTGTTTTGGTGTGTAAATGAGTTCAGATTTTGTATAAATCTTTAAATAAACCAGTAAATTGTCTAAATTTGTATTTGTTTTTTAATATTTTTCTTTGTGTTTTACAGATAAATGAGAGTCGTGTGAGTTTGGAATAACATGAGGGTGAGTAAATTATGACAGAATTTCTGTTTTGGGCTGAAATTTTCTTTTAAAGTCTTGCTCTGGGTCACACTTGATGATTTCAGATAAAAACACCAGAACATACAGTAAATTCAACGTTGTAAAGTAATAAATACTTCAGGCAGTCTTTGGCTCCGTATCTTCATCATTACAGAGAATTCACAAAAGATCTGAATCTGGACCTTAAAATATCTAGACTTGTATCTGTGTTTTGAAGGTAAATGTATTGTACTGCTCTTTGAAGATACCCCATTGCATCATGGGTTGTGTTCTCACAGGTTCATGAGGTTAATTTTCTCAAGTGCATCTAAATCTTAAGACGTCCGGCATGTAATGAAGTCAGTGAGGTTTACAGGCTTTTAATGTAGCTGATCAATATTTTGTGTCTCTTTAATGAAGTCTGATTAATCACATACTGTCTGCAGTTCACGTGCAAATGCCACTGTAATGTCTCCAGTATAACCAGGTCTTTGTTATTCTAATACATCTAAACATTTTGACAGTGTTGCTTTGTTAACGTTTAATGAGTACTGCTGTGCTCATTAAATGATAAAATGTCCAGTTATAATGTAAAACATAGATGCTTTCCACAGTCACTCGTCTTGAGCAGGCATAACTAATCAAACATCTGCTACTGTCCCTCAGTTACAGAGAAACTTCATCATCAAGCCCAAATCTGAACAAAGTCTAAAAGATTTGTTATGCCACAGAGTGGAAGATCTACAGCACAACACTATGTAGATAGACAGCATCTCATTTTATGCAGTGTTTACTATGTGTTAACGCTTTGTGATAATAACGCTTTGTGTTAATAGTCTCTCATTTAAGTTGGGATGTAAGCTAAGTTTGAAACAGAGCTGATGTGTCATTCTTCAGGTCTGTTCTTCATGCATTTGCTGCAGTTCTGTGCATGCAGTGGAATGGACCATTACAGTTCCCGTGGGAAAGCGGATCAAGGGTTTAATTGGGTTAGGTGTATAACAGACAAGGTGTGGGCAGTAGTCAATTACATTAAGAGCTAACAGTGTGAGAATCAAAGCGTACCAGTTCCATGTATAACCACCAATAATGATGTCCCCATGTGATGTGTTAGACAGCTGTACCGACAGTGTTGTTTTATTTACTTGAATGTTTTATATGGGCTTAAGACACAGAAGGATGGATTTATTTGATTTAGTCATGAATGCCGGCACCTGATGGATGTATATAGACATCAACACACCTCTTTAAAATCTCCACCAAGAAGGCAATAAATTAAAAGGAGACATTTTTTAAACAATTCTGGAAGAAATGTAGACAAAGTTAATTTTAGTAAAGTATTGCTGAAAACTCAATTAAACTCCCTCTGTAATCAATAATTTTATCCCTTGAAACTTAATTTTAAAAGTCATCAAAATGACTTTAGTATTTTAGTGTTTATTCCGATGAAAATAATTTTATCGTGCCTTAAAATAACTTGGATGTATCTCTACACCCTTGCGTTTTTTTAGTATTCAGATTCATGAATATGCAAACTAGTCCCCGTCTCCGCTCAGTCACACCAGCTCTACTTGATCCACTCTGTCTGAAGGAGAAACAATCAGCAATGGTGTTGACATCTTGAGTTTCACCACAGGGTCTCTTCAGGTCTTTTGTGTTATGAAGGCATGACCTCTGAGCAGTGCAGATCTCCTGAGGGAGTGTCAGATCTTTCATCCTGTCTTTCTGTTCTGTTTTCTCACTTTGGACTGATCTGTAGCATCTTCTGCTTGGCTTGACCCAGCCTCTGTCTCTCTCTCTGTCTCTTTCTCCACTCCACTGACAAGACTGTATCTGACACACTGGATTGGTCTTGTAGATGTGGCAAAAAATAAATAAATTATTGAATCTGGGTCTCAGGTCTAAATTTAACAAATAAAACCAGGTCTGTTATATAAAGTCGAGACTAGCCACATAAGGGCAAAAACCCATTAGCCAATGTTTTGAGAATGTTCCATGTTAGCTGGGTTATAAATAATATAATCTGCAATTTATACTGGTTTCTGAATTTATACTGGTTTTATAATTTAAGTCCCATCTTCAATGTAAATGTACTGTATAGAACTTTACCACCCAGCAGGCAAACACTATACTGTACTACAACAAACACTGTGTCATTTCCAGAGGTGCAGTTGGGTTGTTTTGTAAGTCTGTGGCACAAATAGGTGGTTTCATCTGTCACTGTCTCTATTAGTCACGCCAGCACAAACTGATGCTGGTCTGATGATGGAGGCCAGACTGAAAGCTGCCGTCACGGATCGGAGGTCACGACCTTAAGAAACAGCTTTTGGCATGATGTCATGACCAATAGAAATATGAGCCTCTGATGGGCATGTGTGTGTCTGGAGCTAGAGGGAAGATTGTGTAGGTCTCTTTGTGAAACCGTGAGGGGAGGGTGAGCAAGCGTGTCCTCTGTTTTCTCTTACTCTTCCTCATTGGCTTATGTTGCGTCCTCGCTGGATGTCCAGATGTCTGTAGTCTCCGCCTTTTGTTGAGCGACTGTTGGATGTTAAAGGTTATCTCGGATAGCACAGAGATGCTATAGGAATACACTGCAGTTTGGCAAGATATAACCTCTCACTCAAGGTGAGATTTAATATGTTATATAAAATAACAAAGTGTGTATAATGTAATGGTTGTTGGATGTTTTAGTGGATGTTACGATTGGGAAGCAAAGATGACACGTGTTTGTCTGTGTAACTTGCTCTGTGTGTCATTGTGTGTGTGAGTCAGAACAGGAGCAGCAGTGTTTCTGGTCCAGTTCCTCTGTGTGCCGGACTGCTGTGTCATGATTTCTGCTGCTCTGCTGTCTGTATGGAGGTTTGTGTTGTGTGTGTGTTGATTTATACTGATGCTGTTTTTTAGAGTAGTTTTGTCATTGTGTGTGATTTGTTTATTGTGGTATTTTTGATAAGAAGATCATGAATATTTTTCTTTTACCTCAGTCTACATTTGTGCATAATTTTGCTGTTTTTGACACTGCATTAGGTTACATTAGGTTACATTAGGTTGCATTGGGTTACAGCTTGTAGGGGAAGCTGGGGTAGTTGTCACAGTGTTATTACAGTGTTATTAGTTATCACAGTGTTATTGTTAAACATTATTTTGTTTACACTACCCAGCTAACAATTTTAGGTTGCAAGAATACTTCCATGTTTTCATTAGGCAACAAAAATGTTAAATATTATTTTGAATGTTCTAGGAATGTCTTAAGACATTTTATTAATGTCATTATTTGGTTTTAAGAATATTAATCATTTTTTATAAAATGTTGCACTAATAACTTAAAAATAACGTTTTCGAATACTTCAAGAAAGTTTTTAATAACTTTAAGAGAACTTTAATCCAATGTTAGCCCTGTTAGCTGGTTAGGTGTAAAAACAGGAAACAGTGGAATTAAATTAGACAAAACAATTACTAAAATATATGACAATATGTGTGACAACTAGCCCCCGTCTCCATTATATACTACACGTGGCACAGTGTCCTTGTCATATTTCCACATTTAGACACAGTGAGAAGTGTAATGAAATATGACATCTGTGTCAGGCCATCAAAACCCTGAGGCTCTTATTATCCATATCTCCAGCATCCGTCCTTACAGCCTATACCGCTGATCTGGAATCAGGCTGTTTGGCCCATGAGTAAGCAGAAGTTAGATGGACAATTGGTAGTTTAATCTGATCTGGGATCAGGTGTTAATATAAACCCAGAATAGAGTTCAAGAGAAAAAACAATTTGAGCAGAATACCAGCTAGCAAGGAACGTTCTTCCTTGTTAGGCTAACATTCTATAAAAGTTCTCTTAAAGTGATCAAAAATGTTTTTGTAGTAACGTTACTGGAACATTTTTTAAATGTTGTATACCGTTATCAAAAATGTTACTCTGAAGTAGTTAGTGGAACGTTTTAAAAAAGTTAATGCAATGTCTAGAAAACTGGATGTATTGACTGTCTCTACAGCTTTCAAAGTAATATTTTAGCATTTTTCTAAATGGAAACGTTAGAGAAACTTTCTTACAACCTAATATTGTTAGCTGGGATTGGACAACAGTGGGACTCAACAGACACAATAGAGCTCCTATTATTGGGAAGAGGGGGGCAGTTTTGTGCCAGTCACTGGAAGAGCTTGAGACAGATCTGGTGTACTGCTGCGAGTGCCAAATGGTGCCAGTCTGACAGCAGAGCTTTGATCAGAGCCCTTCAGTGAGCCGCGGTCCATTTGGTAAGCCAACTGCCTTATGCTAGTGAGTCCTAATTATCAACTCCAGTAAATGCAAATGACCTGAGTTCAGTCTGAAACAGAGCAAGTTAACATTTAAAGGCAGGGTAGGCAATTGTTTTTTCAAAAACACTTTGTTATGCTGGTCAAAAGTCTTGTCACTGATAACAATCACTAAGTGATCCAGCTAACGTTCAAAAACGTTTTCTCAAGGTTATCAAAAAAGTTCTTGCAGTAGTGGAATTTTTATGTATCTAGATATCAAAAATGTTATTTTTAACTTAGTGAAATGTTTTAAAAGGTTACAAAGCTAAGTTGCTGTTGCTAGCTTTTCCAAAATTGCCTCCTCTACTTTAAAAACATCGTACAAAGAGACATGAACATTCAATGAGACAGTAAAACAGCTTATGCAGTCTGACGGTTTGGCTTCTCAAGGGATTGTCCTCTAGACTCCAGAAGAAGCTTCAGTGACTGTGACTGTGTTTCCTTTCAGATCCGTGTCTGGTGATCATCTTCAACCATAAGTTCTGAACTAAATGTGAAGACTATGTCTCAGAGCAGCTCTGGTATTCCTCTGCCAAAAAGCCTGACCAATGTCTCCAAACCAGAAAGTAAAACTAAATCAAAACTAAAGATGCACTCTTCGCAAAGCTCTCAAGAGTCGTCCAGTGGTATCAGCAGACCTTCCTTTGCTCCAAGCTCAGCCCACAGCAGCCCACACATGGCCAAACGAGAAGTTTTTCAGTTTAAATACACAAGAGATCATCGAAGGGGTTCTTTGCCTCATGAAGGCTTTAAAGATCTAGATAGACATTCCAACAAGAACTGGAGATCTGGACATCGCCATTTTAGGAGTCTAGACAATGACGATACTGAACCTTCATGTACAGGATTAGCTAAAGAGGCCCATCACAAACCAACCAATGGAAATAACGAATGGGAAACATCAACTGGGATACAAAGGGGTTTAAAAAAGCAACAGAGGAAACTGCTGGCTTATGGAAATGGTGAAAGGACTGCATCTAAATCCCACTCCAGCGTCACAAACACGCGTTCTGCAGGAAACGAGTCTCCACGCATGGCTGCAGTGATGCCGTTTCAATTCAGGTGATCCACAGATGAAAAATCACAAAGATCTCTTTAATATCCTGTTTCTTGAATGTCTTAAAAACTCTTTAATTTCAAATGATCTGCAATTTTGTCTCAGTTAACAGGAAGCGTCCTCAGAATGTTCTTAATTTTAATGTTTTCGTTACTAACCTTAGGGAAACATTCTTAAGACTTTGAAATTGTTCACTGGGATAGCTCCGTACACTAACTGTATGCCAACAATAGTCTCACTAGTGTGTATTTTAATTTTAAATGAGTCTCCATTTCCTTGTGACATCCTTTAACTTCGGCCATATTTCTTTTTTCATCTCAGGCTGCAGGTTCGAGAGGACATAGACGCATCTTCTCTTGAGGATCTGAGTGACTGTTCCTCAGACTCTATGGAAGTTTGTTGTGAAGATCTGGGTACGTGCTTAAACACTCAAAATTTCATGACTGCAATCTTACTGCAGGGCTGCTTTCAGTTTTTACAGTGTACACACATATTTGCAGTTGACTGTCCCAGCTAACAGAAAACATTCTCAGAACGTTGGCCACAGTTCTCTCAAAGTTCTCAAAAATGTTCTTGCAGTAACATTAGTAGAATGTTTCTTTAACATTATATATTGAAACGTTATTCTTAAGTAGGTAATGTAACGTTTAAAATGTTACAGAATTAAAACTGTTTGAATAATGTTCTTATAACCAAACAATTAATACAACAACGATAATACAACATCTGAATAACTGGACGCATAGTGATTTCATAAAAACTGATGGTTAATGTCTCTTCATAGCTTCACTGAGAGTAATATTTCACTGTGCTGTAATGACAGCAGCTGATTAATTACAGGTCCAAATAACCCTCGTGATGTTCAGACGTCTCCAAACATCTGTGCTGCTGGACGATCTGAGACTCGGCATGATCTCCAGATGTTTGGAAAACCTTTGAATCTCTTTAGGGAGAGGGTGGAAGTCACATGAGCATGTGTTTCATACTTTACAAACATGGCCAGGTGTGTCACCTAGTGTTTAGTGTGTGAAGATCAGCAGTGTTTTGTGAAAACTGACCCTTTCCTTAGAACCAACAAATTTCAAATGAGGTGTTTTTAATACCTAGACAACAGCAAGATTAAATGAAGATTGTGCTGAAGTTTTAGCGAACACAGCTAGTTTTGTTTAGTAATACTCAAATCTTTACTAGTTTGAGAGTTAAAAAAGGTCTGAAATTGTGCTCATATTTGCCATGAGACCTGCTCTGAACAATCTAAGATTTCAGTATAAACTCAAACATTATGCAGATAATCTGAGCTGTGCTATTCATATTCATTTTATAGTCCTGTACTCTTACTGTATGTCAACAATTGTCTTATTTGTGTCTATTTGTATTTCATATTTTTAAAGAGAAACATCTGAGACAGTAAATAATTAATTAAAACATAAAACTGAGGGCTCCACAAAGTCTCCTGAGCTGTGAAAGAGCAACGTTTGAGCAATTATTTCTCCTCTGTGCATTGTTGTCAAAGGCTAAAATGAATGACTTCTCAGCTTATTTGTGACAAATATTTGTGCGGTCAACAGGAAGTGTTCTGCATTTAATGATGTCAAAGCCCCTGTAGAAAGGCATGGCCACTCATGAGGAGGGGAAACAAAAGAACTCATTCTGTCAGCCCTCTTTCTCCTTCAGTAACATCAAATTACTTGTTTGGCATCAGAATTACCACAAATGCCCCGGGAGTTGAATACGGTTGGCCAAATGTGTGTGAACCCCCTGCCGGACCGCTTTGAGGTTTTGATTTAGACATTGTACCAACCCAGCTAACAGGGAATGTCCTCAGATGATTGGCTAACATTCTCTAAAAGTTATCTTAAAATGCAGTTATCTTAAAGGGTTTTTAACCATATATATATATAAATAAAAATTGTTCTTTTTAGGTAGTTAGTGGAACACTTTAATAACGTTACAGAATTAAAAAAATGTTTGATTAATGTTCTTATAACACATAAAGCAATAATGTTAATGCAATGTCTAAAAAACTGGACATCGTTCTTAGAACTTTCAAATAACATTTTTAACGTTTTTGTTACTTAATGGAAATGACAGGGAAACGTTTTTCCAACCTAAAATTGTTAGCTGGGAAACCGGTCAGTTGCATCTGACAGGTTGGGTGATTAATGCATGTCAGTACTCTGTTCTTGCGAGGCTGTATTGTTGCAAACAGAAGTCATTTGTGAACAAATAAAGACAGGAAGTGAATCTGTAGCATGCTGTGACTTTATGTACAGTAGAAATGTGCTGTGTACAGGGCCGCCTGAACGCATGTTGTGGTGTACTGTAGGTAGAAGCGTTGCTATGGTGACAGCTTCTCCAGCAGAGCATTGTGGAGTACTCCAGAGAGGGATGTGTATGGAATATCATGAACAATGAGATGTTAGGGACCATCTAAAAACAACACACCCATTTATAAAGTGTAGCTTGATGATGCGATATATATTGATTTATATGTTTTTTATTTTTATATATCTTTGTTTATAGATTTAAACTAATAGAGCTTCTGTATTCTACCTCTACAGACCACTGTACTGATATAATGTATTTGTTTCTAAACAATCCCTTCAGTTTGCATTGCAGATGCAATATATTTCTGCTAAAGGCATGACAGCATGCATATAACTGTGATTTTTAATGTACATCCTGTTTTGGAGGGGATGGAACACTGCATGTAAATATGCAAAAATGATATTTTTTATTCATGATGAACTTAATATTCATGCCTTACAATTTGTCATCTGCCCCTAACATCTCACACTTTCTGCTGAGACAGGGAGACGCACTGCAACATGCAAGAGAGAGAGAGGGAGAGAAAGAGCAAGAGAGAGAGAGAGAAAGAGCAAGAGAGAGAGAGCAATAGAGAGAGGGAGAGAGAGAGCAAGAGCGAGAGAGAGGGAGAAAAAGAGCAAAAGAGAGAGAGAGAGAGAGGGAGCGAAAGAGCAAGAGAGAGAACAAGAGAGAGAGGGAGAGAGAGAGCAAGAGAGAGAGAGAGAGAGAGAGAGCAAGAGAAAGGGGAAGGAGGGAGGCAAAGGGAGGGACTGTTGTTGCGTTCAGCACTGCTGTCATTTGGCTGCTGCACGGTTCAGCAGCAAGACGTTCTGTTGAAGGCAGAGCAGAAACAAGGGAGAGAGAGAGAGAGAGAGAAAGAGGGAGAGGGAGGTCCAGAAAAAAGGAAGGAAAAACGGGACTCAGAATTAGTGTGAAGAAATGGCGAGCTGCAGAACTGTACTCTCCTCCTGCTCTTCTCTGGCCCTCAATGTGCTTGTATAAAGGAAAAATCTTGGGGGTCGAATAGAAGGCAGGCGAGCAGGGAGGCGCGCAGTCAAAGGTGCCAGCATGGCTGCCAAGAGGGGCAAATCCGGCGTGCCACAGAGCGTGGCCAGGAGCGAGCTGAAGATGTACCACATTGGCAGCACAGAGGGACGCATCCCAGTGCCGTCCAACCTCCAGAAGCAGAGGTCCCTGACCAACCTGGCCGTGCTGACGGATGCAGAGAAAAAGATGCGACTCTACGAGCCCGAGTGGTGTGATGACATGAGCAGGGCTGCATCGGGCCACCTGAAGACGGGCAAGCCCAAACCGGCCAGTGGAGGAGGGGGAGGTGGGACACAACTTTCCCGCAATCTTTCCAAGTCAGACCACTCTCTGTTTCAGGGCAAACCCAAGACCTTCACCCCGTTGGTGGCACCTGGTGCTTTGGGAAAGGGCCAGAGTCGGATCCCTCGAGGACCTTTTGTGGAAGTGAAACCCCTTAGAAAGGCATCAGATGATTGGAAGGCTGACGATGACATCATTTCCTCCAAAGCCAAAGCGAGTGGAAAGAAGGCAGCTACTGGGAGTTCTGGAGACCAGGAGGCCAAAGGTCAAGGTGAGGAAGGTGGTGATAAACCCTTCCTTAAGGTGGACCCAGAGTTGGTTGTCACAGTTCTTGGGGACTTAGAGCAGTTGCTCTTCAATCAAATGCTTGGTGAGTATGGCTTACTAATTCCGTCTGATTGCAACTTATGCAGACAAACCTGCAGTAGTTTTTTGGAGAAGATCAGCGGCTCCCTACATGACCAGAAGATGGTTGACCAGCATCCTGCCCACTAACAGCACATCTGCTGAATGGAGCGGGCGCAGTGTGCTGTGGACTGAATGGGGAAAAACTCCAATGGCTGTGATCACAGCACTGTTATTGTGCTTGTTTGCCCTTGGAGAGCTCTCGTACGCTGTCATTGTAGCCATTAATTAAACTGTGATTGTAAAGGTGAGCTGGAGTGGCTGGTCAAAGGGGGCTTTGTTCTGGAAACCATGTGTTTCTGCCAGTCTCTTTCACACTTGTGGGAATATAATGCACTCATAGATTATTCCCTGTGGCTTATCCAATATCATATGATGATTGAATGACAAATGCTCCGGGGTAATGCTTGTCATACTGATCTGCATTTGACAATTGCCTGGTGTTGTGTGTGTGTCCATGCGTGTGTGTTTGCTGATTGTGTAAGCTGGTGTTACCGCTCATCTGTAATGAGGTAATGGCTGCTATCAGAGAAGTGAATGTAAGATGAGAACTGAAGCTCTGGAATACTGCATTCAGATCAGGCTTATAGCGAGGTCTGTCATCAGCCTATCCAGCTATTCTCCAAGCATTCTCCAAACGTTGGCTAACATTCTCTTAAAGTTCTCTCAAAGTTATCAAGAATGTTTCAAGGCTCCTGTAGTTTCAGTTTATCTGGTTGTGTTTTATTGGATTCGTATTGGATTTGAATACAGAAATTCTAGTAGCAATCCTGTTTGTTTAGTATTGTTTACATACATTCATATACACACAGCATACACTAATTATAATACACTCTAATATGTCTGCATATTTGGTTTTCTTTCTCTTAACATCATATTAGTGAGAGAGGTAATGAACGGAACAGCATAATCACATTAGGCCCTTCTGACCAAATCTGTAACTAAATTTAGAGAGTACACAGTGAGCTACAGGGCAACTTCTGAATGCAAGAAACCATCTAATCACAACCGAATCAATTGATTCTCTGTATCAAAAAATCTTCTTTATTCTAATAATAAATGCAAATATAAGTACGGCCCCAGCTTACAATTTTAAGTTTTAAAACATCTTCCTTAAACTTCCATTAAGTAGCAAAAACATTAATATTATTAATGTTAATATTAATAGTTATTTTGAAAGTTCTAGAAATGTTCATCCAGTTTTTAGATTTGCTTGGTTGTAAGAACATTTTTAAAACATTTTACTAACTACTTAGAAATATAGTTTTTGAAATAAGATGTAAGAAGAATATAAAATTAAAAAGGGTCTACTACTTGTGCATAATAAACCACTGTACAATAGACTTCCTCATCAGCCTGTCTATACACACAGTCCATCTGCATCTGAATCAGAACTCAGAGTACAACACTGGTTTCCTCTGTGCATTCTCAGTTTCTAATGCACAACACAGCTGCACAGGCTTCTCAACCTATAGGCTTAAAATATCTGTGACAGACAATAGGTTGAATTCAGGAAGGAGGTGGTATGGAAATGTCAGGAAATAAGAGTCTGAGGCCTTATTTGATTTCTGTGTGTCAGCTGGAAATAAGTCTACACATGAGAGGAAGTGTGAAAGATTGCATTTTTGGTACAATTCTGTGTAGAACATTGTTGTAAATATTGTAAATACATTTACTACAATTTGTCGTATGATGTAAACAGCCTCTCAGTAATGAAATGATTGATTTTAAAGTTTTACAACCTTGCAAATGTGCTGCTTTTGCATTGTGTCATTTTTGTATACAGCTTTACACAAAACATATTGCTTACAAAGCAGCTGTGCAGAAACCAGTGGTAATTGTGGCAAGAAAAATGTTTTGTTGTAGCCAGGAGAGCCCATCCTTCTGAACGAAACACTTTTGTATATTTTCATGGAGGGTGAACCTCACAATCTCTTCTTTAGATTCTCCTAAACTGATTAGAATACAGCTGTCTGGAGTCAGTATCTTTACTGTACCATCTGTTTCTCTTCACTCAAACTCAACCCTGTTCTATGTTGGTCACTGGTTCGTTTTTTACCGCCACATGCAACATGCTGTGATGCAAATTTGTGTAATACTCAAACGCTGTCACCTCATTAACTAATTTTACCATGCATGTGCTGGGTGTTTTTATTAGTTAGAACACATGGTATTCCTCTCATGGGAATGGATTTGATTGACATGACATTGCTGGTGTCCGGTAATGCTTGTACGGGACTCTCTCTCTCTCTCTCTCTCTCTCTCTCTCTCTCTGTAAAGCAGTCCAATCGTTAATAATGCCCTCACAGGCGCCGTGCCTAAGTGCAACATGGGATTGATTGTCCATGCTGTTGACATGCTGACCAGGCGCCCATGCAGGCCAATCAAGAGTTCATGTCTTTTAACAGAAGAGGACTGTATTATTGGTTCTTCTTATTTTCTGCATGTAGTGACAAGATCGCCGGCTTCTTGTCATCTCTTTTATGGTATTTGACTAACTTTGTGGTGAGGTTTTTTTTGAAGAGACTGTTAGCCCCCACCCAGCTAACAGGGAATGTTTGCACAACGTTGCCTAGTGTTCTCTCAAAGTTCTTTAAAAGTTATCGAAACGCTTTCTTGCAGTAACATTAGAAGAACATTATATATATTAAAACGATGTTCTTGAATTGTTAGTGGAAGTTGTTAGTAAATAAATGTATGTGGTTGAATAGCGCTCTTTATGTGAGTTGTGAAGACAACATCGGCATGATTAACTGGTGTAGACACACAGTATGACAGATACTGATTGTGTTCTGGTTATAGAGTTCTAGACACTTTACATAAAACAGTATGAATATATGCATTTATAAATAATAAAGATTAATAAAGATAATTTTTCTATAGACGATTTTTTCATACCTGTATTCCTGACCATTTTCATGTTTGCAGATCCAAAATCACAAAGGAAGCGAACAGTTCAGGATGTTCTGGATCTCCGACAGAACCTGGAGGAAACCATGTCCAGTCTGCGAGGAACTCAGCTGAGCCAGAGGTGAGAGAGAGCCAACACACAACATCTGTATGGTAACTAACGTTGCTGCAAGAACAGTTTTCAAAAACTTTTAACTAATGTTCGATGAACGTTCACTGTTAGTTGGGTTATGACTCTGGGTAACATCCATGTTTGTAGTTTAAAATGTCCAAGATGTATAGATGTATAGATATGTATAAGATATATTTGAAGTTTTATATCAGCAGTTATTATGTTCGACAACACCTTTAGCGAAGATATTTTCAGAGTATCAGAGTTAGCTTGTGTATGTCCAGAGAATGTGTGTGTGCAGGACAGAGTTTATTATTTCAAAAGCTCAGATCTAGTTCACATCCTAGTAATCATTTTCTCTTTCCATAAAGGGGTGCTGCGCTTATGTGCTTAGCCCAGCAATATTGCCACCCTTCTAGCTTTGATCTTTTTACATTTCTCAGTTTTGCCCCTGAAGACCTCTACCTGTCTTTACCCAAACATCAAACCTTTACTTGCAGGCTAACAGTGCAGCAACAGTGCAGCAGTATTACTGAAGTTTTAAAGTATACACTTTCTGAAGTAGACATGTACATCGCTAGAGCTCACAGTCTTGTTGGATTAAAAGAACCATTTCTTTCTCACATTTATATAGTCTAAAGATCCTTTCTTCACAACAAATAATCTTTTGTGCAGCAGAAAACAGTTTTACGGATGTCGAAGGTTCTTTATAGAACCATACAGCCAAAATGGTTCTTCTATGACATCATGAAGCACCATTTGTTAAGAGTGTAGGTTACATCTGCTCAACAGTTCTGATGTATTTTGTTTCTGATAATGTGAGAGATGTGAGTTCTGCATCCGTCTATTGATCGTGTAGCTAATGTACCTCCATTTTAAATGTATCTCCTGTAAGAGTGATGACTGTTTGAAGACATGATGGAGGAGTTTGAAAATAGTGATTCATACTAGATCATTCACACTCAACCCCCAGATTCACAGCCATTAATTGTGTGTGTGTGTGTGTGGTGTGTGTGTAATATTGTACTGGTATTCATGATATTCTGAAGGCATGCAAATGTGTGTCTTATGTAGAGTTACAATGACTCAGTATCAGATTAAAGATTGTAGTCATATTTAGGAGTCCTTAGCATCAGAAAGTTTGAAAGCCGTTTTATACCATGATGTTCTTACAGTCCTCCAAAAGCTTATGTCAGTTTAATGCTGTTATTTCAGCAGTAAATAGTTGAATGCAGTTTCAGTAAACTTCTCTTTCCATCTACAGCTGTCTGGACAGCAGTGTCTGCTACGACAGTGATGAAACCAATGTGCGGAGTATCTCCAGCCTCTCCAACCGCTCCTCACCTCTGTCCTGGCGCCATGGGCAGTCCAGTCCCCGCCTGCAGGCTGGCGACGCCCCGTCCTCCACCGGAAGCAGCTTTATGGTGGGAACCAAAACCTCATCTCAGTACACCTCCCACACGATGCCCGCCCGCTGCTCCGGCCGCCTCAGCCACACGTCACGCAACGAGTTCATGGACACCGGAGAAACTGACCTGAAGTCTGGTTACCTGAGTGACTCGGACTTACTCAACAAAAGCCTGAACGATGAGGATGATGACGATGAAAATCTGGCCAATGGGTGAGTGGCGTATTGTGTCAGCACAGCAGAATTTTGTTTGCTTGCTAATTTCAGAAAGGCTAGCAATAGCAAGCTAGCTTTGAAAGCATAAGATCCCGCCCTCCCTTCAGCGTGCTCTCCAAAGTCACACCACCTTCAAAATGCAGGTGGGCGGAGGTATGCAAATACATAGTTTGACAGGCAAGTGAGATGCATTCATGCAGCGTTGTAAAACAGGTGATGGTACTGGAAGACATTTTTGATGTCAAATTTGATGACCAGGATGCGCAGTATGGCTGCTAATCTGCAATGCAAGTACAGTAGATTAAAAAAGCTGCGGTGAGCCGTGCATCAGAGAGAGTCGTGTTAATTAGCTGCATTATCAGAGGCCTGCAGAGATGTGGCTGAGAGTGATGAAATGTCTCGTTCTCATGTGTGATACCTGAGAGACAGTCAAATGCCCATATACTCCATCTATACCATCATAGCATGTTTAACATTTTATACAGTACAGGGGGGCAAATGTATGTTTAAAAAACCCTTTAAAACACAGTTACAGCTGAAGTTACAGCTAACAAGATGGCGCAGTTCTAATACTCTGAATGGGTAAAAGTGAAACGCTCAATATGTGACTGAAATTATGCACATTTTTCTGTTTTAGTCATAATAGTTAAGCTGCTGCATTTTATGCACCCTGCCACCCCGTTTCTGTCCTTCTGAAAATTTAAGACATCTCAGATTACTCAGATAACTATATTGCATGATTATTTGCATGTAAGGAGGATGACAATGTGTTTCCTCAGCAGGGGTCTGATCTCAGCAGGGTCTGATCTCAGCAGGGTCTGATCTCAGCAGGGTCTGATCTTAGTATGGAAGCCCCTTGTGTCTAATCTGACTGGTTTTTGAGGAAAGACACTCCACCCTAATTGTCTTGCTCTCTGGTTCCTATCTCTCGTTCTTTTGTAAGCGTAATTATCAGCAAAGCTCATTGGTTGGTCGCACACACCCAAGCACACATCATACACTTATTGGGATGATGAAATCCAGGCCAGTTCTCCTGGGCAGGAACTGAGATTTATCTGACAAGCTCACCCTCAGATGGATTCAAAAAGTACTGCATGACAGTAGAGTGATCAAACCCAGCCAGTTTTCACTCTGTACTGACACTCTAGTGCACAGAGAGAGAGAGAGAGTGACTTACATAACACAGAAGGAAACAATAGCTATAGAAAAGTAGGGTTAAAATAGAGAGAACAATAGATTTAGTACAGAATTACAGAAATTAATAAGTAGATTTCTGTTGGCCCTTTGTGACTTGGCTAAATATGTTTGATGTCGAACGTACATAAACATATCATGCCAAGAACATGATCTTATTTGCATACCATCTGAACTAAAGAGTAGATATCACATTGAACAAATCTTCAAGTCTCAGATATTTTATTTGATGACATGTTTGGGTGTTCTTTTGAAATGTAATCCGTCACTGTATTTTGGCTTTTATTGGCATGTAAATGTGAGTGTTTTTATATGGACAGTCACCCCTACAGGTGTCCGACGAACCAATTAAACACTTGCTTGCTGTCTTCTCTCAGGTTTTTTGATTGGCTAACACGTGGGCCTTTGCTTGGATTCTTTTTGTTGCTGTTTATGGCGACTTGATCTGTCACATCAAGGGACATGAGTGCTTTCTCACAATACTTACTGCAGCGTTACATAAAGCTCAAACTTCAATGTGGTATACAAGCTAACGCTTTACAATCTCTATACATCGTCTTTCAGCATTACATTACAATGCACTGGTATTGCACACTTATATAACACATAATAATGCAGGGCTTTAGTGTTGTGTTTACCTTTTCATCGAGAATGGTATATTGGTTATTTGTGATAAAACAAATTGCATTTGTTGAATTCTCGGTGGTAACCATGGAGATGAGGGGAGACGGAGAGGCGTCCACACAGATGCTCTTGTATTCCACGATCGATTCTGTGTTCTTCAGCTGTCTGTGTGTGTGAGACTCATAAAATTCAGTTTCTTTGCCATGGTACTGTGATGTTTTAGATGGTAATTGTACAGTGTTTTTAATACATACCATAGTATTTTTCTTGTTTAATTCTTTGTATCATCACTCTCCAAGGTAGTTAAAACCTTTAAAGAATCCATGAAATCACAATACACTATTCTTATTTTTTATGAAATACTGCAGTGTTTATTATGAGTGACATATCTGTGCACATTGTGTCCTCATAATCTTTAATCAAAATCTGAAAATGTGCTTCCCATCTGGAACGGCAGACCTTCTCTGATGATGTCACTCTGGCGGCTTGGGCGGAGCCAGAGTCATTAACCATCCCCCTCCAACAGTAGTCTGCTGTGAGCTATGAAACACCTACTTTTCTAGAGCTAATCAATTCCCAGTAGAAACAATTTTGGTTTTGCCTAAATTCAGGCCCAATGCAATGACTGGATGAACATTTTATGGTCCTGTGCCTTCCATTAGTATGCTATCAGTATGTGAAGAGACTTTCAGCCAGAATAACAAAAAAATGTTTCTGAAAAATTGACTTCCCCGGCCTTTAACAAGCAACAGATGATCTGTCAGACATTAAGCTCTCTGTATAGACAATGCTTTTGGGCGTTTTGTGTACTTTAAAACATTAAGAACTAGTAGCTGAAATATCTTTGTGTGATAACGCGCTACATGATGAGATGACACTGTGGGTTTCCAGCCATAATCTCACTCAGAGCATGCAGCGCATGGGCTGGGATGTGTTGCCATAGTAACCCCCATGAGCCCGGCTGTCTTTGACTGTGAGACATGGTGTGTCAGTGCATTAGTGTGTGTGTGTGTGTGTGTGTGTGACTTTAAATACTGCTACAGATGGAAAATGGCTTCATATTACGTTGCAGGACTTAAACTCGAGGTGAAGACTGGCTGTGTGCCACTGATGCTGTATGTGTTAGTAATCATTCTAATGTCTTCCTACATTCTTTCCTTCTGTTTTTCCCCACAGGGTTCAGTGATTTATCAGGCGTGCAGAGCAAACTAGATTTTAACATTTCCTGAAGAAAATCAAGCAGTGCTTGCCTGAGCAAAACTCACCACTGTCACTATGGAGTTCTGGGTGGTGGCCAGGGCGTTGCTGTGCAGTTCCTTTGTGTTCTGGGTGGTTGCCAAGGCGTTGCCAGGTGGTTGTTACTGTGATCTGGGTCTCTGTGATAATATAGTTTTTGGATATATGGCTCAGGTCTCTCCAATGTAAGTCTGGAGGTTTTCTTTTCACCAAATTGTCACTTTATTTATTCCAAAAATCAAAAGTTTAGAAGTGTGATAGTTTTGTAAGGTAATAGAACAACAAGCGGTGTGGGACAAGTTTTGTGCCATAGATGTAATACTGTTGTTTAGAGGTTTGTTCAAAATGTTTTAGACACTTAGCAGGGATTTCCTAGGCTGTGAATTTACACTGTGGTTTTGGTGAATGAGAACATCTGGCCTGCTTGAGGGAATTTATGAAGCTGGATCTACTATGAAATTGGACAACATATACTCCATTAAGCACAAGAGGAGCACACAGACCAGCACAGATCTCAGCTCATGTGGACATCAGATGTCCTACAGACACACAAACCGACTGCAGGAGAACATCTGGTGAGATGTCTGAGGAGACTCTGGGGTCTTGAGGGATATTTTTCCAAGACTCACATTACACACACTTGTAGTATGTTTAGGCAGCTCTGTGTGCGGTCAGACTGAATGCTTGCCGTGTCAGAAGAATGCTGGTGATGACGAAAGATCTTCTGCATCTCTGCATCAGGTTGTCTTACAGACAACTGCAACTTTCTTTGGCTTCAAGAAACTCACTTTCAAAGATTGACTTCAAGAGAGGTTAAACAATCTAGAACAGTAACAACCGAGGTCATTACATCTCCATCCACACTCTGTATGTTATTTTCTCACCCACCTTCTTCTAAATGGCACAAGTTCAACCGAGAATTGGGAGCTTTTGGTGTCAGAATTACCATTTCAGGTGAACTGTTGCTTTGAGATGAGCTCTGTCTTTTGTGCACTGGTTGTGATTTAGCAGAGGGTGTGCCAGGAGAAACTGCGTGATGTGGAGCTGTCTGACATCACTTCAGGACCTCTGCTGGAAAAATACAGTAACTGCAAAAGTCTTCAGCTGCATTTGATGTCAGTTTCATTTTTCAAGAGGTGGAGGGCTAAAACCAGTTACAAGATGATATCATAACTGCTTCATGTGCCTTAAAATTTAATGGCAAACCACAGAGCAATCTGAAAAGCATGTGTGCTAGACACACCCGTGGTGAAACATTAGTAATGCACTAGTTTGTTGAAAAAATAAATGGTAAATCTTCTGTTTTTCAGAGTAATGTCACGGCTCTCAGAGGAGATCTTTAAAGAAGTTAAATCTTCTTTGAGATCTTGTTTTTCTTAATGTAGAAGAAAAAATATGTTGAAAGTAAAGTAAATATAACTGGAACTACATGAATTGTCCTGAGTGCTATTGCTGAGCTGTGTGCATATAAAAAGTGTGTTCATTTACTTTTGATTGTTTATGCAGCCACTGTTTTGTGGCCTGACTTTTATATATGATATAATTGCTTCCAGTTTTGCAAACATATCTCGGCATCTTTAACTCTGATCTAACAGATGTTTTAATTGTGTAAATTAATCAAAGCTCTTTAAAAATAAACAGCTCGGCTGAAAAACTCACTAAAGCGCTTGTTGTTGTGGTTCAGTGTGTTAGTGTGAGAGTGTTTTGCTGGGTACAGTAACACGTGCTCGCTGAGCAGGCGTTTATCTTAAAGTTGTTCGATGGTTTTGGACTGAAGCCACGCGATTATAGCTCGACTGAAATTGTGCACCACAAAGTACCTGTTGCAGAAATGTCACTGTCTGTGACAGTAGAAAGTGTGCGAAATAACCAAAATTCTTATAACACGTGTGAAACGTGTTGTTGTAAGACTATCAATAAATGCACACCTGTGTAACCTGTGACACAATATGAATATAATAAAGCCTCTTTAAAATGATGAGTGGTCAACAGATGGCAATGCCAAAATGCATTGTAGCAAAAATGAGAAAGTTTTATTATAGTTTATTGCAATGCACCATCCCAGTTTAAATCAATGTTTTTGCATCTTTCTCTGTGTTGGCACCCTCAATTTTCAAGCTATCTGAGAATCTAGATTCCTAAACTTGGTTTTCTTTGTTGAAGTAACTGTGCTTCTTTTTCTTCTTCTTTTTAGTGCAGACAGATGCAGTGTAACATGAGAAAGGTCTGTTTTATGGTCTCTTTAAAGTCAAGGATCTTATTAGTCAGACACAAACAGGACTGCAACACCTACCTATAATGTCAGAGAAGAGCTAGTCCTGAGGTACTAGTTAGGGTTCCTAAAAGCATGTTCTTCACTTTGAAGTGGACAGATATTTTATGTCTCACAGTTTACTGTTGTTGACCGCTTAACTTTGTCACGTAGTAAACAGCTCTGAACAATGTTTTCTTGTATAACTCGTTCATTTCCTCCTGGGTGTTGTCATTGATGGATTTGATTCCAGTTTTTTCTCTGAAATGGGTGTAACTCAAAAAACAGTCCTAGTCGGTGTAAGTACCAAAAGTTGGACACAAAAGCCTCAGCTTTTTCTCACATGGACTGAAATGAGGAGAAACTATTTTTCTATAAAACCTCTCCACCCAAGTCATTTCTCATTTTTTAATCAAACACAAATTTTAGGTGACAGGTCAAATTTTTAACAGACCAAATCGTGGACTTTTTAATTTAATTCTGGCCTTTTAAATTTACTCTCATATGAAGTAATATCATCATATTCCATTTTTTCTAAACGGTGCTTACTGTGCAGGTTTTTGGCTTTTTAGTGACATGCTACTGTAAGTTAGGCTCTATAAATCACTATTCCAATACTCATTGGTTCTCTCATTATGTAAGATCACACATTTCACACATTTCACTGCTGTATGATAATCACAATTCCACTCAACACTCAAAACTAGCTGACACAGACTCTCAAGTACCATCATGACATTTCATATGGATGTACATAGATAATAATGTGGAAAAGAGATGCAGTATGAAATGTCTCTTGAACCCTTGAGACACGTACGCAAGTCCTCTCTCAAACTTTCTCTCTCTCTCACACTCTCTCTTTCTTTTTTCCTCTTCCCCTCTCTCACTTTCTCTCTCTCTGTCTCCCCATCTGTTTATCTCACTCTCTTCCTCTCTGTTTTTTGCTCTCTCTCTCTCTGTACCAGCACAACCTGTAATTAGCACAAATTGCTGCTCTGTAAGTTGGTCTCTGAACATCAACAGGCCATTTTTGTCCTTTGGCGTCCATAATTCTCTTTTCCATCTCTGTTCACTCTCAAAGTCTCAAAACCACAGAGTAGTTTAAACCCGACATGATGGCAGAGCGAGACAGAGAGAGAGACATAATCATGACTCAGGTTTATCTTTAACATTCATTCAACACTGTAAAGGTTTTTCACTGGTTCCTTGTAGCACTCAAGAAGTATTAATATACGAGAGATGACATCACATAACCTTCCAGTTGATCTTAATGGCAGTTCCTCGGCCATGATTAATTATTTAAGTTCAGTTTTGCATCTTCGGTTCATTCTCAGTCTTGTTTGGGAGGTGCGGTAAATAAAAGATGCTTCTGTAGTGAAGACCTATTATAGATTGACCACCATCTGGTCATATGGTGAAGAAATCTGTCTGATTGTGATACTCCCATTGAGAACTAGTAGATCTCTCCTGCTGTCTCTTCATTGGTTCAGTAATGGAGCAGAAAAGGTTTCCGCAGGAACAAAAACTCACAGATGAGCTCTTGTTTGTTACTTATCATTCAATCTGATTTGTTGTTAGTTTTGACGTTTCTCTCTCTCTCTGTGCAGCTGGGATGAGAGCAGCTCTATCAGCAGTGGACTGAGTGATGGGTCTGATAACCTCAGCCCAGAAGATCTGAACATCAGCTCTTCTCTGAACTCTCTGCCCAGCACACCTGCTGCTTCCAGACACAACTCCTCAGTTTTGGTAAAGCAGCTCTGTTGTTTTTCTGTCTTCTTGAATATGTCTTTTTTTGTGTGCTAGTCTGAGTGGTATGAACAGAAACTGTATTGTAGAAAAACTAAGAAAAAAACTCTCAGTCTGTGGTTCAGTTTTCCATATTTTCATATTCAGCATTTCATATTAAACATTTATTTTGGAATAGAGTTACTCAAACATGTTAAAAACCTCAGAGATTGTGCTATGAATGTTAATGTTACTTCATCAGCACATTTATCAATGCACAGTCATTTTCTAAAACTAGCTCTGATAACAGATTATTCTGGTTTTAGAAACATGTATTTTCTGTGAAGCTGCTTTGCAATGAAATGTGTTGTGAAAAGTGCAATACAAATAAATGTGAATGGAATTGAAATATAGAATGTAGCATGACTTCAGTTTCTCTTGAATATGTACTCTTGTGACAGTCGTATTGTACCGTGTGTGTTTCTTAAGTTGCGCACAGATGCAGAGAAACGTTCTCTGGTGGAAAGCGGTCTGGCCTGGTACAGTGAAGACAGTAAGAGCTTCAGGAAGACTGATGGAGTTTATGACACAGGGAGTCTGAAAACTGAGGCCTCCAGCAAGTGGAGAAAGACTCGACCATCGGACGAGATAAAGGCAAAAGAGGAAGTGAAGAAACCTCAGAGCATCGGACAGCCCGGCAGCTTCAGGAGGGGACACAAACCTCCTGTGGGTGTCACCTCACCCATCACACACACCTCACAGAGTGTGCTGAAAGTAGCAGGTATGTGTATTGTTGTGGGTCCCCATAAAGTATATGAGAGACCGGGGTAAGTTGTCACAGGGGCTATACCGCAGTAACTCTACGATCTCTTGTGTTATTGAATACAGTACTGCAAGAATGGTTTTGATAACTTTGAGAAAACTTTGAGCCAATGTTCTGAGAATGTTTCCTGTTAGCTGGTGTTTAGGTTGGGAGCATTTGTGCTCACTGCTAGGTCATGGCTTTCACATGTACGTATTTTGTGATTTGGGTATATTCCAGATTTTGGATATATGCAAGACATACGTTTCTTATCATTTTAGATGATACCATTTTAGACAGCAAGACAAAGAGCTTTACTTCTCTAAACATGATTTCTTGTTGTTATCCAGAATGTATCTTTGTCTGCAGTTGGATTAGATATGATTGGTACAGTATCATGAGTTGGAAATGAATCGGTTGGACTAATAAAAGGTTGTTTTCTATGCCACTGTTGTCATTCGTGAGCTCTTATGAATGAAGACCAGATGTGATAGAGCGTTTGGGAAAGTCCCTCTTTACAGACATCAGATGGATGAGTTTAATCAGTGTAAACCCAGCTCACAGGGAACGTTCTCAGAACGTTGGCTAATGTCCTCTAAAAGTTCTCTCAGAAAGTTATCAAAACCAGTCTTGCAGTAACGTTAGTAGAACGTTTTTTACGTTATATATTATATGTATTAAAAAAGCATTTTTGTGCCTGTGAGGTTCATCTGTGAACTCTCTTCTTTGAGGCCATTTACCTGTAGGCATGATAACCTTTTTCTCTTGATTTGTGGTTTAGAATGACATTTAAATGTCAGGAATCCAGTGTACCTAGAAAACACCCAGTAGCTGTGGTACAGTATTTCTGTGTGATATTTCTGTTAATGCGAGTAGTACATTCAATGCTGAAAATGCTTTTTACTTTTCACTAACAGTTAGAATTTGACATATTCTTGATCATATTTTGACACAGATGCTCCGTTTGTGTCCCTCTGTTGCTTCCACTAGTAGATCAGTGTGAAGCTGAGTTGTATCCTGCAGTGTGTTTGAAGGGTCTCTTATTAAACGCAGATGGTCTCGTGCCCTCTGTCCTCCAAACTCCATGACTCAGATACTGTATATTTAGCTCTAAGAGTTAGATTTAGTCACAGACACTTAATCATGGCTTCAGTCAGACTTTCTCCATGACTTTAAAATGATGTCTTACCCCCAAGCCATTTTTACTCACCTTTCAACTAATCATGGGGGGCTTGTGTCATTTTGGCTTAGATCTTGAATAATTACTCATCTTTAAGGGTTCAAGCAATAAGATAAAAGTTTTAAATTCAATATTCAAATTTTTTTAGTAAATGAATGTTTGTCAACAGCTCTTAATTATGAATAATCTTAATTTTGACAGTGCCTAAAGGAGATTGTAAACCTGCTGATAAGGTGAAAATGACAGTGAAGGCAACAGGTTTACAGCGCTCACGCTCGGACGCTGGCCGTGGTAACGCAGAGCATCGCAAGCCTCCTTCAGGTCTGCTAAAACCCTCCGCTGGTACCTCCTTTGGTTACAAAAAAACGCCGACCACTGGTACTGCCACTGTTCTGACTGCAGGGGGCGCCACTATCACAAGTGGCTCAGCCACTGTGGGAAAAACTCCAAAGTCATCTGGTATCCCAATCAAACCTGTCCCGGGTGGAGGCGGGCGTAAAAACAGCCTGGATGCCAGCGGGTCAGAACAGGGCTTCCTTGCACCTAATGCTCGCAGTAGCATCCAGTACCGCAGCCTGCCGCGGCCGGCGAAATCCAGCGCCATGAGCCTGACCGGGCGACCTCCCTCTCGTCCTGTCAGCAGTAGCATCGACACCAATCTCCTCACCCTCAAACCCGTACCAGCCCTGTCCAACACTACGTCCACCAGAGGTAAAGAGGGCAGCAGCTTAAAGGCAGCCAGTCGTCCGAACACAACGGGGCCGGTCAACCAAACGGATCGTGAAAAGGAGAAGGAGAGAGCCAAAGCTAAAGCAGACCTTGAGATCAGCTCTCTGAAGGGCGAGAATCAGGGCGATGGCTGCGGAGAGGCCGTCGAGAAGATCCGCAGAGTTCGAAGAACCAGCACAAGTAAATATCCAGAACTGAGCTCTCCGACTAGCACACAGAGGTACGACCCTTTCCAATAACACAAGTTACACAAGAACAAAATAATAGTTTAATAGTAATGGAATAATGATGAATTCAAACTTTGCAGGATACTATAAAGCAGATTATGTGAGATAACACTTATCAATTATTTAAGGTTCTTCCTGGAAGCAAATTTCAAGAGCTTCTAAGCTAATTTAATGGTTGGCAGAGTGTTTTTTTATTTATGTCCTTTTGAACACTGGCTGGACTGAAATCCCTTTGGCATTATGCAGTAGAACTTTACAGAAGGTCTTTAAGTTCATAAGATGATTTTGCTCTTTTAGGTTGCTCAGCTGCAAGTCTCTGGCACACCCTCTGAGTCTGGCGCACTTAGATAAAGTCAATTCCAACAGTCTGGACTCTTGTATCACCATACACGACCTCCCTCCCAAGATTCCTCCCTACTCTAAGCTCCAGGACCTGGCTGGCTCCCGTGTGTCCTCACGTCTCACCCCGAGCCCGGCCCCGGCACTCCACATCGATTCTCAGAGATGTTTCTCGGGCCAGGCACTGTCAGTGAACAGCTCTCCTATTCTCTATCCGAAGCTCTCGGGGCTGCACCAGAGTATGGAGTCGCTGCCTCTTCACATGAGCACGCCTGTCAAAACAGATCTGGGTGACCGGGCAGAGATCAGAAGTACTGGAACATGGGGTGCCAGCAGCGGAACATCTGTCACCCTGGGCGACAGGTGGGTTTCAATCTGTTAATTGGGTGTAGTGTTTTATTTAAAGCTGCAATCCGTAACTTTCACATCTTTATCGCCTTTTTTGTTTAAAACATAAAATTGCACTATTGAAACATAACGTTACTTTACATAGTTTCTTAATGTATGTTGAAGTCATATGTTGACATTTCCAGGAAATCAGACCCGACAGCTTAAATTGTAAATCATTATTATTAACTTATCGTTGTGAATCAGGGTAAGGTAAGAAGACCATTGTTTTGAAAATTGATCAAAAATCAGGTAATCAGGTTAAAGAAATGCTAAATTGATTTTTGAAGATTTTATAATGTTATAATGAATAGCTCTACCAGCTGAGTTTTGCTGGTCACTAGTTTGTCCACTAGACAGACCAGCACTAACCAGCACAAACTAACCTGCAACAGCATGCAACTTCAAAAAGTGGAGGGGTCAATATGGTGTCTTTTGAGTAAACAGTTAAATTCTAGTAAACAGTCTGCTGGGAGAGGGACGCCCCCTGCTGGCACAAATACAACACAGCTGATATATATATATTTATATATATATGATAAATAAGAAATATATATATATTTTTTTTTTTTGCCCCTCCCAGTTTAGAAACTGATAGGAACACCTTTCCCAAGAAAGGACTAAGGTACATTTTCTTAATCTAACTTTAACTAGTACATCAATGCTAGTAAAGATCACTCTGACTTATGAGATGCTCTCTTCCACAGTTGCTATGGCAGCAGCCAGTCAGAGGCAGAGGGGCAGGATCGGCGTCATTTCGCACTCCATAACAAGCATGACGGACTCCGACACCCCCCCACAGCTGCCCTCTCCCACACCGTGCTTTCCCGGGAAAACTACTAACACGGGTAAGTGTGTTGAGCATATTCTCCATGTTAACTGAGTCAGTCTCATCATAGGTTTGTTAGCCTTTTAATTTAAAGGCATGGTAGGTAATTTTTTTCCAGAAACATTTTTTGATAACATTTTTTAATGTTGTTTGAAAGTCTCTTCACATCCTCATGGCAATTCCCTCGTCTGACTTCATGAAGTGTATCCTGGGATGATGTTTTCTGGACACAGGCTGCTTTTATTTAAATGCTTAATTTACAAAGCTGCATATTCAGGAATTCCATTAATAGATCGTCATTAAAATTGTTGGGTTCTCTCCACAGTGGCTCCAGTCCTGTCTGGATCTCACATCACACGCTCCAGCAGCATCCCAACCAGTGACACGAGCTATGAGCTGTACGGCTCGCCTCCTCTGGGCAGCTCTCTCTCTCTAGCTGAGCGACCAAAGAGTTTGATGAGGTCTGGATCATTCAGAGAGCCTGCAGAAGATGGTACGATGACGAAAATAAGTTTAACATGCATGATTACCAGTTATGCACAATATCCAAATACAATGAACTAAAAACAGCAGACCAGAGGTGACTTTTATTTTGTGAATGACTGAAAGTGAATGATTTTTTTGATGTGTGTAATGTTTCTCTCACAGTTCATGGATCGGTTCTGTCTCTGGCCTCTAATGCATCTTCCAGTTATTCTGTGAGTAGAAATGTTAGTGTTTTATATACAGGAAATAAAATCAAAGCTGTCACCCAGCTAACAGTGAACATTCTCAGAATATTGGATAACGTTTTGTAACATTCTCGCAAAGGTATCAAAAAGTTTTTGGGGTAATGTTAGTAGAACATTTTTCTAACATTAGATATCATACATTAAAAGCATTAAGTATTGAGTGGAATATTTTAAGTTTTATTTTAAGTTTACATTACAGAATTAAAAAATGTTTGAATGTTCCTAAAACTTTTCAGATTATATAATTAATGTTTTTGTTACTTAATGGAAATGTTACAGAAACATTCTTACAACCTAAAATTGTTAGCTGGGTAATGTTTAAACTAATACATTTGGATCCAAGTCATGTAGCAAAATTCTCCACATATGCTTGTGTATTATACCTCACACACAAACTCTGTGTTTACAGAAATACGCTGCGAGTCTGCTGCTAAACACTGTAATAAACTCTCTGTGTTATTTAATTCCTGAAGTGAAATTTAACACACACGATTCGTTTCCTCCTGTCCTCACTCACTCTTTCCTGCTCTGTATCTCCATCTCTGCATCTCACGCTTTCAGACAGAGGAGAGGATGCAAGGAGAGGTATGAATATCTCTCTCTGGGCTCTCAGCTTGTCTTAAACAGTCTTTCCTCTTTTTCTCTACACTACAGAAGAGTTCTCCTTTAGTTTTTCACTAGAAAGAAACAAGAAGAATGCACATGTGTATATGAGTATGTGATGTGTTAAGGCAATTAACTGTAAATGATGCCTGAGATGTAGACTGATATGTATGTGTATGTGAGCCTCCATGAATGTCTGAATAAAACGGCAGATCATCTGTTTAGCTTTTGCAATATGAATTTCGTTTTGTCCAAATATATTGAGCAGTGATTATTTCACAGAGGTTATTCTTAACTAAATGTGCATTATGTCGCTCTTATGATTTTATTATATTTTAAGTTTAAAAAGGTGGTGAAATAAATGTGTTTCATACATGATCTGAAACTGTGTTTACACTTTATGTGTTAGTAACTTGTTTTTTTTTTTACGTCAGCAAATCCGGATACTGCGACGTGAGCTGGATTCGTCTCATGATAAGGTGGCCAATTTGACCACACAGCTGTCTGCAAACGTATGTACACACACACATTTACGTGTATTTACAGTGTGAATAATCCAGCTGTCACTGGTGTCTATAACGTCTCACTGTTCACTGTAAGTTTCCACTAACCCGTCCTGCGTAAACACCTCACAGATCTGCTGTTAATACTGCAGGACACACACCCTCCAGAAACATTTACATTCCTCTTATTCAGCTGTAACAGGGAATAACATTAATACAATGTCTGAAACACTGGACATTTTGATGTCCCTAGAACTTTCAAAATAAAGTTTTTAACATCTTTGTTACCTAATGAAACCGTTGGGGAAACGTTCAACAACCTACAATTGTTAGATGGAGACCCCAGAACTTCAAATGTATTTGGACACTAAAATCACACCTAAAGATTTAAGAATGTTAATAAATGAGATAACTAAATAAAAGATGAAGTGAACTACACTTGTGGATACTCTGCTGAAACACTGAATTTGAGAAGGACTGACTTCATACGTCTACTGAAAATCACTTAGGCTTCATAAAACTGCCTACTGAAAATCAGTTAGTTCTGAACAGAGTTATTCTAGTTTTGTTTTAAAGTTTTATTGTAGTTTTTTTAACATTTTAAATTGGCTTTTATTTTATAATATTTTTTTATTTTTAGCTTTAGTAAGCTATAATAACTTAGCTTGTGAAAAAAGCTTTAGCATTATTTGCCACCTTTAAATATTGAGTGTGACTTTAAATATTGAGTGTCCAGATGATTTTCAGGGCCGCTCTATGAATGTTTGTGTGGGTATGTGAATGTGGCCCTGTAGTTCTAACAGCGCTGTCCCTCTCTCCCTGGCTCGTCTTCTCCTGACCCCTGATGGCCGATGCTTGGCTACTGGCTCTTACAGGCAGGCCAGGTTTGTTGGACTGTCACTCGCGGCCCGTCCGTCACTGTTGCATGAATCTGTCCCCCTCAGCCTGGCGCTGAATGATGATGTCACGTATTGTATGATGTCATAGTGGTGTTTACAAGCGTGATTGATGCTGGGTGTGAACAGGAGACATGTTTAGGGACCAGAATATCATCATCAGCACTAAGAACACTGTAGCAACCATCCAGGACACCCTAGCAACGTATTACGTTAGCAACTGAATAGGAGTGCCCTGGTGACCATAAAGCAATGTGCTGCTGTAGTTTTCACAGGCAAGTATCACCCCAGCTAACAGAGAATGTTCTCAGAACATTGGCTGATGTTCTTTAAACGTTATCTCAGAGTGATCAAAAAACGTTCATATAAATCAAGAACGTTATTCTTAATGCACCATCAGCATGCAGCACATGTAGTGTGATTGATATTGTATTATTTATTTATGTATTACATCCCTTATTGAAAGGATGTCATATAACTCTCTCACACACACTTTTGTACTGTGTGCGTGTGTGTGTGTGTTGTTCACATGGCAACCTCAAGTTGTTGTCTTCATGTCATTCCTGATTTCGCCTGTTTATTTTCTGCCTCTGTTCTTATTTCTCATTCTCTCTCATTGTCGTTTCCAGCCAAGATGAAGACACACATTTGAGTGTTTGTGTGTGTCTCTGATGTGGGGAAAGTTCCTCTAGTGTTTCACAAATGTGAACTGTTTTTCTCTGCAGGCTAACCTGGTTGCAGCGTTTGAACAGAGTTTGGCCCTCATGACTGCACGACTACAAAATCTGTCTGCCACCTCAGAGCAGAAGGTCAGTATACTGTACAACAGACAAAAACTTTAGCATTTGTGCTCATTTTAATACTCGTCATTCGAACATTGTGAACTTGTTTTACATTTTAAGAAGATAGTTTGTGTGTTCATGATATATGCAAGAACCAACAGATATCATTTTTATAAGCTTTGTCTTATCATTTCAGGATTCCGAGCTACAGGACCTGAGGGAAACCATAGAGATCTTGAAGGCCAAGAACACAGAGGCGCAGGCCATTATTCAAGGAGCTCTGAATAATCCTGAGAGCACACCCAAAGGTTTGACCATATTAGGTTTGAGAGCTTTATATTAGAAATATAAAGATCAGAGTCCAAAATCGTCATGCTACCCCTTTCAATAATGGATAAATGAGACTGTCTGCTGGCTTGAATTATTTAATTTCTGTCAGGGACTTTTATTTTGCATTCATTTTTGTCCCAGTGAAAATGGAATTATTTAGCTGGTTTGAGCCATCGGTGCAGCATTAGATGAGACGAGCCAGTCTCTGTATCTCAGTGAAACTGTGAGGACACCATGAGTTTGTCCTCAGAGTGACTTTAAGTTGATAAAGTTTATGTTCAGTGACCGCTGACTGTTTCCTCTCAGAGCTGCAGATGGACAGAAAGAACTCCTCAGAGAGCATCACCAGTGTCAACAGCATCACCAGCCACTCCAGCGCAGGCAGCCTGAAGGAACAAGAGGCCAAGAAGAAGAAGAAGAAGAGCTGGGTGAGAAGATAAAACGCAATTTTACGTTGTAAAAATGTTACAGTAATGTTACCATTAGCAACAAAAATGTCAAAAACATTGGAACATTCAAAACATCCAATTTTTTAGACATTGTATTAACATTATTGCTTGGTTAAGAATGTTATTCAGACTTTTTAATTCTGTAACATTTTTCAAACGTTCCACTAACCACTTAAGACTAATGTTTTTGGTGGATGACTGATAACGTTAGAAAAACTTTACTAACATAACTGCAAGAATGTTTTTTAATAACTTTGAGAGAACTTTTAGAGAACGTTAACCAACATTCTGAGAACATTCCCTGTTAACTAGGAAGTCATGGACTATTTAGTATGTACTCTTTTAGTTTAGAAAATGTTTAAAGCAAACATTGTATTGAGAGACTCGGGTTCAAGAACTTTGACATGGTAACAGGAGTAACACAGCCCTGCTGATCACCAGTTCATAAGTGATAAAAATCATGGTTAATCTACTGCTAATCTAGTGTGTTAATGTTTACTGTTGTCATGGAAACTGGACAGATGAAATATTGTATTAAGAGTGTCTTTGGTTTCTTCTCTATGCTTCCTGGTTCCTTTTAAAGGTCTATGAGGTGAGTACTGTTCACATCCAAATATAAGTCACATACTGTACTGCAGACTTTAGTGGAAACAATATATTCATCATGAATGTGTCCTGCTGCCCGACAAAATCAGTCAAAATGTCTCACCAGGGATACAGAGCAAAGTGTATTACACAAATGAGATAATAAGAACAATACTTACCAACTTCAGAAGTAAATAATCCAGCTGCAGAAAATCTTTGTCTTTTAATTTTGGTGAAATGTGTCCCTGAAGACATTCTGGCTAATAAATATATATATTTAACACATAATGACTTACCAATGTCTATCATTTCCATTTCTGATTTGATAGTATTTTCATAAAACATAATTCATCTTAACACTATGGTGATATAATGTTGATTAGATAAACAACACTGCCTTACTTACTATACCATCCATCCATCCCTCCCTCAATCCATCCATCCATTCATTCATTCATGCATTCATTTATCCATCTGTCTGAAAATAGAATCGTTTTTTACATCCTCGTTTCCTGTTCTAAACAGATTCATGTAATTAGGCAGCTGCACAGGATTAGGGAATCTCTTATCATCTCTAAGTTCTGCCTGGAGAACATCACATCTTTACCAAACATGAGTGTTAAAGTTCTTATGACAGTCTGAGGCACTAAAGTCTTTTTTAAAAACACAAATCTAAAATGACTCGCTCATGTACTGTGCCTTCTCTACTAAACTTCATGAGTCCATACTTGTTTTTAAAGGGAGAAAATGGTAAATTAGATGTTTTAGGTGAACACTGGCTCCTTGTTTCTGCTCTTCTGTAGTTAAGGAGCTCCTTTAACAAGGCCTTCAGCAAAAAGGGTTCTAAGGCCTCATACGCAGATATTGCAGAGATCACAACACCAGTCTGCTCTGCCCCCTCATCACCCAAAATCCACCATAATTTGGACAACACCTCTAACAAGGCCTCCACCTCTACATCAGGGTAAGACATTTAAAAGTATCTTTTTGTTTATGTCTACACTAAACATGTTTGTTTGTAATAAGTGTTGCCACATAATTATCAGGTGTTTTTAATTATAATTATAATATGTGTGTGTGATTATGTTTACTACAGCTCGAGCGAGGGGCCTGACGGCACAGGGCAAGATGAAAAAGTTGTGTCAGAGTTACGCTCAGAACTGTGGGAAAAAGAACGCAAACTGACGGACATTCGTTTAGAGGCGCTTAGCTCCGCCCACAAGCTGGAGCAGCTACAGGAAGTGATGACCAACATGCAGGTGTGCGACTTGATCACATGACCTCACGATTAATTTCCTCTTCATATACACAATCTAAAAGAGGTTAAAAATAAACAAAAATACATAACAGCTCAGTGTTCAGAATGCTATCTTACCCCAGTTCCCAACGATAGGTTTGTAATTATGAGTTTTAATTTGAGCTGTCAGATCTGATTTCCCGGAAAACATTGATTTCAACATCAGCAAACTTTTCCCGAAAGGTTTTTCAATTTTATGGTTTAATTTTATGGTTTAAACAGAGATGGTGATAGAGAGGCAAAAGTTAAAGGCTATAGTCAGCCATTAAGCTGTAACTTATGTTTTCCAATTGTCAGTCAAAGTTTTCAATTAATAAAATTACAGCTTACGGTGGATAACCTGAAGGCGGAGAACGACCAGCTGAAGACCGGAGGCCCCTCCTCCCGACCTCCAAGCTCCACCTCCCAGTCCTCTGGTCTGGGTTCGATGGGCATCACATCACCACGCCAGTCAGTGTCTTCTCTCAGCAAAACCTTCAGCACGGGACAAAATGAGCCTTACCCAGGTGACAGTAATTCACTTCATGTAAACATATTAAATATATAAAACATACATATTAAGTTGCGTAAACTGTGTTTATTCTTTTCTCTTTTATATATCTCTGTACATTCTCTGATATCTCTCTCATTTCGTTTTTTGTTGACATTTGTCACAGATGTTTTTCAAAGCCCCACCTCAACTTTGCAGAAAGACGAGAGTGTCATCAGAGTCATGGTTCATATTCCAAACCAGCACCTGTTTAAAGATGTGAGTCAGAAGCGTCTTCACACTGTGAATCAGCACTTAATGTAAATGACAGATCCAGATCTAAAGTCACATTCAAGACCAAGAGCTGATACACACACACACCTGCAACTGTACTTCTGTTCAGGGTCTAAATGTCTAAACAGCCTAGTTTGAGAATAATAACAATACATGTAACCATTCATGAAACATTCCCAGCTAACAGGGAACGTTCTCAGAACATTGGCTAACATTCTCTAAAAGTTCTCTCAAAGTTTGTTGCAGTAATGCTAGCAGAATGTATATATCAGAACCTATTTATCAGTTAGTAGAACATATATATTAAAAATGTTATTCTTAAGTTGTTAAAACATTTTAAAAAAAGTTACAGTATAAACAAAATGTTTAAATAACGTTCTTATTACCAAGCAAACAACATCTAAAAAAACTTTCCTAGAACTTCCAAAACAGTTTTAACGTTTTTGTTACTTAATGGAAACATTCTTACAACCTAACCTCAAGTGGGTTGGTGTTTTTTTTACCATATTGATGCTTAAACAACAGTTAAGCGGCACACAGCTGTGCACTGTATCCAAGAACTCCCTGTAATCATGGTCAAATCATGTCAATGATTTGGTCAAATCATGTCTCATGGTTTATTGGTGTATTTTCATTAATTAAACTACATGAGGTGTGAGTACACTCATATCTCATATATTGATCTGCTCTTTTTAACCTCAGTGACATAACCTGTCATTCACACCTTCACAGGAGGTCAAACAGGTGGAGTTCTTCATTGGTACCATTAAACTCTGTAGACGCACTGACTGGTTTGCGCTGGACTCTGCAGTCAGTCAGGCTTTTAAAGTGAGTGCTTCTGTCTGTGCAGTCTTCAAGCCACAGAACAATATGTAAAATGATTACTATGAAATGTAATACACATGTTCTTGATGTCTTTTTTTGTAGGATTATTTATCTGTGATGGACCCCAGCTCCAGTCTGGGCCTTTCTCAGGACTCTGTTTACAGTTACAGTCTGAGTCATCTCAAAAGGGTGTTGGGGACCCAGCCGCCCGAGACCCCACCTGCGCGTCTCTACACTAAAGGATTTTCCTGTATTACTGTGGCCCTAAAAGGTCAGTGTGCTGAGGTTGGAGGATGACAATAAAATGTCACAAATGTTCTTTGTACTATTCGTTTTAACAGCGCATCACAAACATAAGTGCAATATTCAACAAATGTTTAACACTTTAGCCTGCTGGAGGCGTGACTTGTCGACAGGCCACCCAGAGTTTACAGCACATAGAGACAGAAGCACAGAGAGACAGACACTTCCTCCCTCCCCCATCCCATCAGGCCTTGCTCTCAGGTCTGATATGTGACCCATAGGACCGGGGCCGATACCCACAATCCTCTGGGATTTGTCTAGAGGTTATTTTCAGAACAGCTGATGTCAATAAACAACTGTATGTTGTTTATTGACATCATGTGGTGCTATAAACCACCCACAGAAAAAAGAAAACAAACTAATTTGCCTTTTCTGTCTCATAGCGTGTGTATAAATGTGTATAGAAGATTTGCTCATTTCTGGATTTCAGTCTGTAGTGTATTGGAAAATAAGCTGATACACACATTTACATCTTACATGCTTTTATCCAAAGTAACCTACAGTACATTCAAGTTTCATTCAAGTTACATTTTATCAGTGTGAGTATTCTCTGGGAATCGAACCCTGTGCTTTAGGCTTTAATATATATATTAAACAATAAATATATGATGTTATCATAATATATTAAATAGTTTTATTAACTTATTTTATTAATCCAGGTTATACTTGTATAAGATTTGATTGTGATGTGTTATTCTAATATTCTGTTTCAGAATTCTTCTGATGTTTTTCTAATATAAACTTTAAGACCAGAGTCAAACGTCCAGCCTGTGACATGTTCCTTGTAACCTCAAACGCTGCACTGGTGTTTTCCTCATGTTGCAGGTCTGAAGGAGAAGTGTGTAGATGTTCTGGTGTTTGAGACGCTGGTCCCCAAACCCATGATGCAGCATTACATCAGTCTGCTGCTTAAACACCGACGCTTGATCTTATCAGGCCCCAGTGGCACGGGAAAGACCTACCTCACCTACCGCCTGACGGAGTACCTGGTGGAGCGCAGTGCTCGCGTGGCCACGCCCACCATCACCACCATCTTCAATATGCACCGCCAGTCCTGCAAGGTATTATGGGTAACTGAGATATTGCCACACAATATATATTGCCACACTTAATAGCTCCGTCCACTCTATTTTACTTCATAGGACCTTCAGCTTTACCTGTCCAACCTGGCCAATCAGATTGATCGGGAGAGTGGCACTGCTGAAATCCCATTGGTTGTCATTCTGGATGATGTGCACGATGCAGTATCCATCAGCGAACTTGTCAATGGTGCTTTAACCTGTAAATATCATAAATGGTGAGCGCACACTAGAGCGTATACTCCATACTAAAACACTAGTGCATTTCCAGAGTCATTTATTGAGTTTTAAAGGTGTTTAACAAACTATTATGTCTCGTTTTTTAGTCCATACATAATAGGAACAACCAATCAACCAGTAAAAATGACGCCAAACCATGGGCTGCATCTCAGCTTCAGGTGGGTACTGATGTAAACTTTACACTTTACACTGTTAAACTTTACACAGTAATCGTGTATGTTGCAGACAGATCAAAGCTGTGTACCAAGAAAAACAGCAGAGCAGAAAACATGCACTTGAGTCTAAATGTTTATAATTTATTTGACAAGGCTCTGTAGATTTTTTGAATATAGTGTCTGCTTAATTTGACAGTGAAATTGTTTTGATTTGATGTATTTCATCTCTTCAGGATGGTGACGTTTTCCAATAACGTCGAGCCAGCCAACGGGTTCCTGGTTCGGTACCTGCACAGAAAGCTAATGGAGGCAGAAGATCCGAGAAGTCTAACCAATGAAGACTTGCTCCGGGTGCTGGACTGGGTTCCCAGACTCTGGTACCACCTGCACACCTTCCTGGAGAAGCACAGCACCTCTGATTTTCTTATCGGTAATTTTCATGATCATATTGCCGTCAAAATGGGGGGAACGTTGGAGATGACTGAACAGTGAGTTAGTGTTTCCACCTATGTCTGTCCAATCTGTGTTGCTGTAGGTCCCTGCTTCTTCCTGTCCTGTCCAGTTAGGATAGAAGATTTTCGCACATGGTTTATTGATCTTTGGAATCATTCCATTATTCCTTACCTGCAGGAAGGAGCCAAAGATGGCATTAAGGTGTGTCATTCATTCCTGTTGGATTTTAATTTGTAAACTTTGATTAAACCAATCGTACATCAGCTGTGCAGCTTCTGTCAGCTTTATTTCTGTAACACTTAACATTCTTCTAACAGCTTAGCAATGTTTTTGATATTTATGATATACAATGTTAAACTTCTGTTCTACTAATGTTACTACTGGAACACTTTGATAATTTTCAGAGAACTTTTGAAGAACATTAGCAATGTTTTGAGAACTGTATTTTGAGTTATTTATCAATGGCTGTGGTACTGTATATCTGTGGGTGTGGGTGGCTGTAGGTTCATGGGCAGAAATCAGTGTGGGAAGATCCAGTGGAGTGGGTCAGGGGATCTCTGCCGTGGCCATCTGCTCAACAAGACCAGGCCAAACTCTTCCACCTGCCTCCCCCCACCACCGGTCCCAGCAGCCCCAGCCAGTCAGGAGATGACCGGCCACACAAAGAGACGCCGCCCAGCTCAGTGGAGTCAGATCCTCTGGTCAGTGGAGCTGCTAAATCACGCTGGTTTTTCAGAGTGTGTGGGTGTAGTAGTGCTGTCTGTGGGGTGCAATGTGATTAATATTCTCTCTCAATCTCTTTTTCCCCAGATGGCCATGCTGTTAAAACTACAAGAGGCTGCCAATTACATTGAGTCACCAGAGAAAGAGACAGATCTCAAACTGCCCCCATTCTAAACACCTGTGTGACTCCTCCCCGCTCTAAACACCTGTGTGACCAACACCTGTGTGACTCCTCCCCGCTCTAAACACCTGTGTGACCAACACCTGTCTAGACTCCTTCTGCCCTAACACCTGTGTGACTCCTCCCCGCTCTAAACACCTTGTGACAACACCTGTGTGACTCCTCCCCGCTCTAAACACCTGTGTGACCAACACCTGTGTGACTCCTCCCCGCTCTAAACACCTGTGTGACTCCTCCCCGCTCTAAACACCTGTGTGACTCCTCCCCGCTCTAAACACCTGTGTGACTCCTCCCCGCTCTAAACATCTGTGTGACCAACACCTGTGTGACTCCTCCCCGCTCTAAACACCTGTGTGACTCCTCCCCGCTCTAAACACCTGTGTGACCAACACCTGTGTGACTCCTCCCCGCTCTAAACACCTGTGTGACCAACACCTGTGTGACTCCTCCCCGCTCTAAACACCTGTGTGACCAACACCTGTGTGACTCCTCCCCGCTCTAAACACCTGTGTGACCAACACCTGTGTGACTCCTCCCCGCTCTAAACACCTGTGTGACTCCTCCCCGCTCTAAACACCTGTGTGACTCCTCCCCGCTCTAAACACCTGTGTGACCAACACCTGTGTGACTCCTCCCCGCTCTAAACACCTGTGTGACTCCTCCCCGCTCTAAACACCTGTGTGACTCCTCCCCCATTTTCAGCAGCTGTCCCACACCTGCAAAAGACGCTGTACTGTTACTATCTCTGCATCTCACAGTTATTAAGTAGTGGTATACCATAACATGATAACCATATGTTTGATAACCATATCCTATAGCATGGTACTCTAAGTTACTACAAAAATTGTAATACCCATGATGTTGTCATGGTGCTGTCCAAAAAACATGATATTACCATGACTTTTCCTTTGAAATGTAGATTTTTATGAAAATGTCATGGTACTTTTATGTAGGAGGTTGCAAAACTAAGTCAGGTATTATAGGAACCATAATTTTGTGTGGATCTTTCTTCAAAACGAATGAAAATATGACAGATAAAAATCATGATATGTTTATCGCTCTTCTATCTGCATATGTACAGTAAGTGTTTACAGACACTTTAGTTTTACTGTAGTATTTAATATTACTGTTCCACTGCTGCCCGTATTAATAACTCAAGGAATCCGGTGCTAAACTTCGCTAGTGTGCACACAACTTCATCGTACAGTCAGAGTGGAGAGACAGATGTATGATTATACACACCACTCTGATTTACACTGAAATTCGAACACATTCACTGTGTTGTACCAGTGATTTCTGTATGGCCAGAATCATTTCTGTTATCCAATATCTTTTAAACTCTCCGAAATGAATATAGATGTGCTACAGGGCACGCTAGTCTGTCTGAAAAGTCTTAAATAGCAGACCTCAAAAATAATGCTGAAAATATTTGTAAAATAAGTTCATTTTCAAAGTAAGTGCATAGGACCTGGGAACATGACAAAAATGAGCTAAAGCCAAAGTGTTGCACCCATATAATTACTGCTAAGAAAAGCTAATATGATTTTTATTCTGAGGAAGAATGTGGAGTACTGTGTAGTAAGAATGATCTGCGACACGTTTTAATTTAATATCTTATCTACATAGGCTACAGGCTACATTAAACGTTTTTCTAAAGCTCAGATTTTCCACAGCAAATGCCTTATAACAGATGCTAAGTGTACTTAGCATCATGTTCCCTGTTTGCCCTGTAGGGGGCGTGTGCTCACAATCAAACCTGTATTTCCACTCAAGCTGCCACAGTCTGCAAAAGCACCTTTACTTGTTAAGTTCATTTGCCGTTTGAAGAGAAATTCCAACTGCTGTGAAAGCATTGCACAGCATACCGTTTCTGTGCACTTTGTTTTACCGTAACAGTACTGTAGAGGCATTTTAGTTGGTCTGAAACTGATCTCAGCTCAGGGGTTTGGTCATCTCAGGCCTCTAATTGTGATCATAGAGCTGTTATCTCAGTTTATTGCTCTCTTAGTAGCAAATGGTGCAAATATAGATTATTCAGTGACAACAACAGTTAGTAAGTTTTTTAATTTAGAGTCTAAAGACATCCCAACAAAGTGCATGTGGGTGTGATTCTGTTCTTGACTGGAGAATGAAGATTATATTTGATTATTTGGTGCTATCAGATGTCACTATAGGAAACCGCAAACTTTTCATCTGACATCCAATAGTCTTACAGTTACCATTCACAACAAATCAATGACAACTGTTTGTTTGTCTGGTCCTTTCTAGAAGTACTCTTGAAAGTAAAGGTTCTTAAAAGGTTCTTCACAGTTCTTCCATTTTTGGTTCCCCTTAGACCCTTTCAGTCAAGGTTCCTAAAAGAATTATTATTTTTTACCTTTTTTTAAAGTCAACAAAACCATTATCCACTACAAAGAACCGCGTGCAAGAGAAAGGTTCTGTGGATGTTAAGGGTTCTTTATGGAACCATCCAGCCCAATAAAGAACCTTTTAAGAACCTTTTTTTAAGGGTGTAGTGACAGAATTCTAAGCATCAAGTTTTAGATTTTTCTTCACAGCATTGTGCTTCACCCGCTGAAAGTCCATGTAAAACATCCAGCGATCAAAGACAAGAGAAAGCTGTCAGGTTCTCTCAAGGAAGAGAAGAGTTATTTAAAGTTCTGTTGAGCACTAACAGAACTGATGTACAGTCATATTCAAATGTCCTCAACTGAGGTAACTTGCTACAGTAAGCAGTGGACCAGTAATTTCACATTATTATACCTAAAAATACTAGATTAATACTATCAAAACATGCATGTAGATAAAAACAGGAGTGTATGGGGTGGAAGACTCATTCCATTCCTGTCTTTTCATCTTATACTCTACAATAATCATTACTCTGCTTTATAAATACAGTTCTGTAGTTCCTTTGCAAAAAAAAAATGATTTCTGTGGAGTTTATAAGCCAACAAGAGGCATAAGATGGACAGATGATTCCTGTATGAATCCTGTACTTTTTGGATTTCTCAGTTATCAGTATCACTGCTTTTAGTCTTATATGTGAGAATTGTAGTTAATGACATTCCATTTAATGTTTACAACAAACAAAAAACTAAATGTTTGACAGACAAGGAGATGGATTACAGATATTCTCATAGATCTGAAGAGGTTTTTGGTGGGCCTGTTCACTGTCTACAACACGTCTCTGTTATCTGTGCCTGTAATCGTGTGATAGCCGCACTGTGTTGTGCTAAGTCTCATCAAACTTGACATTTCAGCAGCCATTTACTTTATCCGCCTTACATGTGTAATGACAGCACGTTTTGCATTGATTTTAGTTTTAGAAGTAATTTCATTTCACAAATGGGAAACGGACATATCTGTCTAGACTGCTTGGTGGTGATGTCCTAAATTCATTCGCCATGTAAAAGCATTTGTGTAACTCATGAATGAAGCTAGCTGGAGACAAAGATGCGCGTTTCATATCAGATGCACTCTTTTAAAAACCAAAAGGGTTCTTCTGTGGCATCACTGTGAAGAACCTTATAAGAACCTTTATTTTTAAGAGTGTGGTTTAGTGTTTATGCAAAATGTTTATGTTCCCTGTAAAACAATGGAAATATGAAAGGCAAAGATATTATACAATGCAAAAAAGTCCAATACCACTTCATTAAAGGGAATATGATGGTAGATGATGTAAAATGGGCAATGGATTTATATACGTCATAAACGAATGTCACCTTGTGTGAAACAGAATTACGGATCTGTTCTACCCAGTCTGGGGTCATATGAAAAGAATGAATGATGTTACTTTTCTCCTTTGTAATTTCCCCCACATGAACGTTTGTAAAACGTTTCATTTTGTACAGAAGGTTATAAATATATACATTGTAAATAGTGTGATCATGCATTTGCAACAACAATCGGTTAAGTTGAAAACAATGTCATGTAGAGATGTGGCTTGTAAGGGAAATGTTGGTTTTGTTACTGATGGAGTGGCCACATGAGAACTGACTTGATGTCTGTAACATAATCACGTGTCCATCTGTCTTAATAAAACACTGAAGTGCTCACTGTGTGTGGAGGCCTACAGAATTGCTTACAGATGTTAAACTCGTTTAAAATGGACAATTTTTGTATATACATACATATACATACATGCATACATATATGTATATGTATCTCTCTTCTGTATCTCTCTTCTGTACCTCTCTTCTGTACCTCTCTTCTGTATCTCTCTTCTGTATCTCTCTTCTGTACCTCTCTTCTGTATCTCTCTTCTGTATCTCTCTTCTGTACCTCTCTTCTGTACCTCTCTTCTGTATCTCTCTTCTGTATCTCTCTTCTGTACCTCTCTTCTGTATCTCTCTTCTGTATCTCTCTTCTGTATCTCTCTTCTGTACCTCTCTTCTGTACCTCTCTTCTGTACCTCTCTTCTGTACCTCTCTTCTGTATCTCTCTTCTGTATCTCTCTTCTGTATCTCTTCTGTATCTCTCTTCTGTACCTCTCTTCTGTATCTCTCTTCTGTATCTCTCTTCTGTACCTCTCTTCTGTACCTCTCTTCTGTATCTCTCTTCTGTATCTCTCTTCTGTATCTCTCTTCTGTATCTCTCTTCTGTATCTCTCTTCTGTATCTCTCTTCTGTATCTCTCTTCTGTACCTCTCTTCTGTATCTCTCTTCTGTATCTCTCTTCTGTATCTCTCTTCTGTACCTCTCTTCTGTACCTCTCTTCTGTACCTCTCTTCTGTATCTCTCTTCTGTATCTCTCTTCTGTACCTCTCTTCTGTACCTCTCTTCTGTACCTCTCTTCTGTATCTCTCTTCTGTACCTCTCTTCTGTACCTCTCTTCTGTACCTCTCTTCTGTACCTCTCTTCTGTACCTCTCTTCTGTACCTCTCTTCTGTACCTCTCTTCTGTATCTCTCTTCTGTACCTCTCTTCTGTATCTCTCTTCTGTACCTCTCTTCTGTATCTCTCTTCTGTATCTCTCTTCTGTATCTCTCTTCTGTACCTCTCTTCTGTACCTCTCTTCTGTACCTCTCTTCTGTATCTCTCTTCTGTATCTCTCTTCTGTATCTCTCTTCTGTACCTCTCTTCTGTACCTCTCTTCCTCTCTTCTGTACCTCTCTTCTGTACCTCTCTTCTGTATCTCTCTTCTGTACCTCTCTTCTGTACCTCTCTTCTGTACCTCTCTTCTGTATCTCTCTTCTGTATCTCTCTTCTGTATCTCTCTTCTGTACCTCTCTCTCTCTACCTCTCTTCTGTATCTCTCTTCTGTATCTCTCTTCTGTACCTCTCTTCTGTACCTCTCTTCTGTATCTCTCTTCTGTATCTCTCTTCTGTACCTCTCTTCTGTACCTCTCTTCTGTACCTCTCTTCTGTATCTCTCTTCTGTACCTCTCTTCTGTACCTCTCTTCTGTACCTCTCTTCTGTACCTCTCTTCTGTACCTCTCTTCTGTATCTCTCTTCTGTACCTCTCTTCTGTACCTCTCTTCTGTACCTCTCTTCTGTATCTCTCTTCTGTACCTCTCTTCTGTACCTCTCTTCTGTATCTCTCTTCTGTACCTCTCTTCTGTACCTCTCTTCTGTATCTCTCTTCTGTACCTCTCTTCTGTATCTCTCTTCTGTACCTCTCTTCTGTATCTCTCTTCTGTATCTCTCTTCTGTACCTCTCTTCTGTATCTCTCTTCTGTATCTCTCTTCTGTACCTCTCTTCTGTACCTCTCTTCTGTATCTCTCTTCTGTATCTCTCTTCTGTACCTCTCTTCTGTATCTCGCTGGAGAGCCTGATGAGCTCCGTTCGCACCCTCACCGGTTACATGAGACTCGTGGAGGGGAGGAGCTGGTCTCCACACAAGCCTTCAGATATAAATCTGGAGCGACCCCCGTCAGACCGAGCTGAAGGAGTTGAGTTAGGTCTGAGGGATCCCCAAAGCGGACAAGCATGCCGGCAAAAGCAGCCCCGATAAAGAAGTCGGCTAAGGCCGCCAAGAAGGAGGAACCCGCACCGGCACCTGCGCCCGCGCCCGAACCAGCGCCCGCACCCGCACCCGAGCCCGCCCCTGCAGAACCAGCCCCGGCAGAGCCTGCCCCCGCCGAAGCTGCCCCGGCGGAGGCTGCCCCAGCGGAAACTGCCCCAGCGGAGGCTGCCCCTGCCGAAGCCCCTCCTGCCGAAGCCCCGCCAGCAGAGGAGCCGCAACCTCCAGCTGAAGGTACCGCAGGGTGTTGTGCGTAACAGGGTCACCAAACTCAGTCCGTGCGCTTAACTTCTCCCACTTCACTAACAGATCACGTTACTGGACGAATGTCACAATAAAGAGAAAAGAAATTGTATTTTGCAAGACTGCAGTAATGAAATGCATTACAATTTCAACAATGAAGGCTTATCAAAGTGTTTCTGTTTAGTTTTGTACACTGATTATAAAAATACATTTTCTTTATGTAAAATATAATTTCTTCATTGATTCGCCTGATTCTGTGATGAAATATGTGTGGGACTTTAACTCATAAAGCTCACAGACAGTGACAACACACATCACAATACAAATAACTTCTAATGCCTGTGAACTCAATGTGCATTCCTGCCAGCCAAGAGCTCTCTGTACTCAATATAATCCACAGCTGATGGATGGAAACACAGCAGTATTTACACCTGTTATCTCAACACTGTTCAGACCAGCTGCTCAAGCACACTACACTGTAACTCATCTGCTTTAAAAATACTTACAGCCTGTCAAATACTGTAGACACCTGCGCTGATAATCTATTTAAACAAAAGTACCCTAATAATTAGTGAATTTTGAGTCAGTCAAATCTGCTGAGACCTTATAAGCCAGAATACAGAAACAGACATCATTCAAACCATTCCACAGAGCACAATGAAAACTCATATTCCACACGGACTTTTCATTAGTGAGTCCACCATCTCCATCATATTAGGATTATTTACGCTTTAGTGATTGTGGTGAAGGTACTTTAGATACTCAGTTTGCACACTTTCATCTCTCTCTGTGTGAAGCGGGAGGTGAAGCATTGACTATTTTTAATATTATCTTAAATGCATCTATTAACACTATTTGTAATATGTTAATAATTCTAAATCATTTTGTAAGATATTCTCAGAAATTCTCAGACTTCTTTGCTTTTGCGCTTATTGTTTGTTTTGCCTATACAAGTCATGAAAATGCTTTTTGAAAGCAATGTTTGATTCCCAAATACTATGAATTTTTAATGTACCTAATTTTGAGTAAATATTATGCCAAAGTTTTTTGTAAAGCTGCGATCAGTAACTTTTTTGGTTCAAAATGAATGAAAATCAGTTATTCAGCAAGTACATGGCAGATCAGTGTTCAACACAATCTCCTTCTCTTACCCTGATTTACAACAGTAAGTTTATAATAATGATTTTTCATTTGAGCTGTTGCGTCTGATTTCATAGGAAATGTTAGTTTGACTTCCTATGACTTCAACATTCATAAAGGAAAGTATGTAAAGTAATCTGCAATTTTATGCTTCAAACAGAGAGGCAAAAGTTACAGGTCGCAGCTTTAACATTAATCCATATGCATATTTGCAATCATTAATTCATTTTAAAGACAAACGTAGATTTTTTTAATAACTATTAATTTGATCAATCAGGCTATATGTTGCTTGTTTCTTCCTTTAACGTCATTTAAAATGACCAATCACTGCTGCTGTTCAAACAGATGCCATGTCCACTGCTTCAGCCTGACCTGAGCAGTTTTATTGGATCTAGATAAGCAAAACTAATGCCTTAAGCTCTTGTTTAATGCTGCTTTATTAATGTATTCCTGCTTATTTAACACCAGCCACGGCTGAAGCACCACCTGCTGAGGAAATCAAAGCCCCTACACCCCCTCCACCTGCAGGTATCAAAACTGCCCCAGAGTGCCTCATTTTACCCTTTAAGTTGGTTTAAACTAAACATGAAACTGAGTGTCTACATCACGACATATTAAACGGTTGTTTCTTCTCCAGAGCCCACCAGCGAGCCACTGGAGCTCAGTGTTGAAGATGTTAATGATACTACAGTCACCATCTCATGGAGACCACCAGCCACCATTGGAAACTCTGGACTCAATGGCTACACTGTGGAGATCTGCAAAGAAGGAAGTAAGTTAGATTTGCTTTATAAACAGCGAAATATGAAACGTGCTTCATTTTCATTGGCTAACTGTTTGTTTTTTCACTAATATTTCATTAATACCGGCCTCCATTAATCAATCCTAAAATCATTGTTATGGGGCTACCAAGCTCCTGCATTTACCCAGCTAACAGGGAACGTTCTCAGAATGTTGGCTAATGTTCTCTAAAAATTCTTTCAATGTTATCAAACACGTTCTTGTAGTAACATTAATAGAATATTTTAATGCTATTCATCATATATATTTCAAACATTACTCTTAAGTTGATAGTGGAACATTTTAATAATGTTACAGAATTAAAAAATGTTTAATATATAATAAATAATGTTAATACAACATCTAAAAAACTGGAGGTTTTGAATGCGCCTAAAAACATTCAAAACAAAATACAAAACAATATAACATTTTTGTTACTTAATAGAAACATTAGGAAACATTCTTACAACCTAAACTGTTAGCTGGGTGTTTGCTTAAGATAGCACCTCACAATACTGCATCTTAAATTAAACACGGGGAATGTTCATTAGTGTTTCATAGGCTGGTTAAACCATCAGCTGCACCTGTCCTCAGTATGTCAATGCAACATTTACACCCACCTAAGTTGTGTCCCTATATGGACTGAAGCATTTCTAGCGCCCCGACACGTCTGCATGCAAAGATGAGAATTGAGTCTTCGGTTCCACAAGTAAATGCCGCTTAACATGCTGATGCTGCAGTTACAATTGTGTCAAACAGAAAGAAAAAAGGGTACTTTACTCACATACCGATTTGTTGTGGAAAAGCTGATATTGTAATTATGGACTTTTTACCTTTTGACCTCAAGATTACTGATTTAATGATTAAATGCTTTAATCTGAAAGGAATCTGTGCCTAGATATAAGTTATTTATTTTTAAATGTTTACATGTTTTATATGGATCAGCAGGAGCAACAACAAATGTCCAGTGTACATAAAAAACATGATTTATTTCATGTTAATGATACTTTATTTTAGTATTAATGGAACCTTTACAACAGATCAAGATTACTTTGCAATCCATATACAGTAAACAATCAATAGCTCTGTACAGTTAAACTGATGCAAATCTTAGATCAGCGCTCGTAATTTGTTACGTTTACACATATTCATTTGTTGATTTTTCCATTATAGCTGGAGACTGGAAAGCAGCTAATGAGGAGCTCACTGTTTCCTGTCGTTATGTCATAAAGAACCAGACCACCGGTGACCGTCTGAACATCAGGGTGGTGGCAGTCAACGCTGGAGGCCGCAGCCCTCCTGCCTCTCTGCCTAATGCTGTACTGGTCAGAGAGGTTGTGGGTAAGACTTTACCAGAACATTACGAGATAAAGAGATGTAAACTGTAAACTGTACAACACACAGTTTTGTCTGAACATCTTGCCTGGTCATGTAGCTGCTCCAAAGATCAGGGGCCACTTCTGATGTCTCAAGTGTCCTAGACTTCAGAGCTATCTAGAGAAGTAACTGGTACCGAGAGCAGCCCACCTCTCATAATGTTCTAAAGAGACCCCTAATTAGCTCTGAGCGCTTGCCAGTTGTGAAAAAATAAATCTACCTGACAAGAGTCTGGCATAAATTCGTAGAGGAGTTATCTTTCAGGCAAAGATCAGGCAGTGATGCGAACCGTGTGATCCAAACACCACATTCGATCTAAAATGAGTTAGCGCATTTAATCCATTGCTGCAAAACATAAACACTGATATTAAGCTGTTTTTCTTTTTTGCGAACACATTGTTGTCCCATAGTTTTAGCATTTACTAGCCAGTCAATGTACAAAATCATCATTGAATTATCAACGACAAACAGAATTTTTACGTTTAAACAAAATACCGCATTCGACCACATTATCATAAGTCATTATGTAAAGTGTTACATTTTCCAAATGTGTCCGGGATCTAAAGAAAGAAATTGTAAATGAGGGATGGAAAGTCTAGCAGTCCTGGAATGTAACATGAATCCAGTCTTCATGCAAGAGGGGGGATACATTTTGGCAGAACGCCGTTATAAGACTACATGCTACATTGCATTATGCCAGTAGCCCTGTGGCCAGAGGCATGTTATGAATTGTCTTTTCCAATAAGAATAATATCTGTTTAAGGATCATTAGAAAACAGTTGGTTGATGGCTTTGATTAACAAGGATTAGGTGAAGAAGGTTTTGCATAGCTTCAAAGCCATTGACAGCTAGCTGACTGGACCAGTGTCAAACTACTTCCTATAAGAGCGATGGCGACAAGTGTGAAGGGTTCAAGTCGGAGAGGTGGAATGCATTCCCATATGTCCCCGCACTGCACGAGGAGTCAAATGGCATCTAAGGTTACCATGAGGCTTTTTAGCCTGCTAGAGGTGCTATGTTTATTTGAAGACATGCTGTAGTTTTAGAGTTAGAGCATTGATTTTGATTTTAAAGATTGTCTTGATAAAATGTCATTTCTGATCTCCACCAAGCAAAACCATTAAAGATTATACGAATGTTTCCCCAGCGTTTCCATTAAGTAATAAAAACATTAATAATGTTACTGTCAATGTTCTAAGCACATTCAAAACGTCCAGTTTTTGAGACGTTGTATTAACATTATTACTTGGTTATGAACATTATTCAAACATTTTTTTAAACATTCCACTAATAACTTAAAGTTTTTTACATATATGATTTATAACATTGGAAAAATGTTCTAGTTATGTTACTACAAGAACTTTTGAATAACTTTGAGAGAAATTTAGAGACTGTTAGCCCTTTCAGCTGGGTAGTCAGAAATTCTGGGGACATGAGCATTTTGTGGGAGACTCAATTCATAAACCAGCTGTTTGTAATGAAATCATGCTCTCATTTATAAATGATTAGGGGTTTGGGTGTCATAGAAGTGATCTATTTAAAGTCGTGATGATTCTGACAAAACTGTCATTAGCATGCAGGCTAGCATGTAGCATACATCATCTGTAATGTGGTAACCTAATAATCAGCACAATAAATAAAGAGAATCACCATATAACTTCAGCTTCTAGTGGCTAAAGTTTCATTTGATTTTGATTCTGGAAGTTCAGCTGTAAACGGTTTAACCATCACCAGGTTTAATCTGGGTTAGTTACCGCTGAGGATGAAATTACAGTTAGCCTGCACTCAGCTGACCTCAGATTGAAAGATGGGCTCACATTAACATCAGCAGACTAGAGCTTGTTCGCAGAATATTTTTCATAATGATAACAGCTTAACTTCCTAACACACTTAAAATACATAACTCAACTTTGTGATCAGATAAACATGTAGTGGTTTTATGATGTATATAATGCCACGTTATCTTGTGTGGTCATATGCTGTTTCAGTTTTTAAAAACGCATTGCTTTTCATCTACAGATCGCCCCAAAATCCGCCTGCCACGTTTCCTGAGACAACGTTACGTGAAGAACGTTGGAGAGAAGATTAACCTTGTTATTCCCTTCAGTGTACGAGATCTCTTGCTTTCATGGTGATATAACTCTTATTAGTTACTGCATTTTAGTGGATACGTTTTGTTTTTGCATTTCTACATTATTTTCTTGACATTTAAAGGTGATTTTTGTTTTGCTGGTTGAAAGTCACATCCTTTACATCCATGACAGGAAGTGTTTTAAATATATTTATATAAATATATATTTTCTGTGGAAGGCGCAGGACCATAAAATGTTTGTCCAGGCATTGCATCGGTCGTACTTGCCTGTCAAGCTATGTATTTGCATACCTCTGAATACTATTGGAGGAGGCGTGGCTTTGGAGAGCGCTCTGAATGGAGGGCGGGTCTAATGCTCTCAGAGCTAGCTTTCTATTACTAGCCTCTCCAAAATTGTCTACCCCACCTTTTACATAGTACTTTGTCTTTTAAGAATTTTAAATTGTTTTGAGAAAATCAAGTTGTTCCTTTAAACTTGTTTCAGTGCTGAACGTTGCGGTCTGAAATTGAATGATTTTGAAGATAAGCATCTTACTTCCTCACCTGCAGGGCAAACCACAGCCAGTTGTGTCATGGACAAAAGATGGTCAGCCCATTGACACCAAAAAGATAAACATCCGTAACAGCGATAAGGACAGTATCTTCTTCATCCGTGTGTCTGAGAGAGCTGACTCCGGTGTGTATGAGATGTGTGTTAAAGTGGACAGCTTTGAGGACAAAGCCCAGTTAACCCTGCAGATCATTGGTGAGTGTCATAAAAATGCTTTCAATTCCAAAACCAGACATTCTATAAACCATGTTTAGTTTTTCATCATGTGTCTTGTTGACCCGTTCACCAGAGTTGCCTGGACCTCCAATCAGCATTAAGATTGTGGACACCTGGGGCTTCAACGTTGCTCTGGAATGGACAGAGCCCAAAGATAATGGAAACACCACAATCACCGGATACACCGTCCAGAAGGCCGACAAAAAGACTGGGGTACAAGCTCCTTCAGTACTTACAACATGTACAAATCTATCTGCACGTCTTGTTTTTCAGTACGTTTATCAGTACGTGTTCACTGGGAATCGAACCCACAACCTTTGTGCTGCTACCACAAAGCTCTACCAGTTGAGCTGCCGAAACACTATATGTGTATCAAAGTACCACTACTGTCCTTTTCTGCAGCCCAGACGTTTCTTTTTTAGGAAAGCAATGCTGTTGTTCCTCCTCCTCAGAGAGACACATTCTGAAATGTCAGCCAATCAGAATGAACGTCTGTGTAACTATTGTACTCAGTAATCCTGTCTCGTCTGCTCACGTCTCTTCGCAGGACTGGTTCACTGTCATGGAGCATTATCACAGACTGAATGCCACCATCTCTGACCTCATCATGGGTAACACCTACATCTTCAGAGTCTTCTCTGAGAACAAGTGTGGAAGAAGTGAAGATGCCACTGTTTCAAAAGCCTCAGCCACAATCCAGAAGACAGGTGACCCGGCTGTCTGCACTCTCCCTCTCAGTGTCTTGTGGCACTGTCATGAAACAGATTTACATTATGTAACATGAGTTTAAATGCAGCAAAACAGAAAAACAGATTTATCCACAGTTCACTGAAGCCCAGATGCCAGTCATCAGAAACGAAAGCAGATGTTACCTGAAGAATCTGTTTTACTTGAACTGACCCTTAACATAACTTTTGTTGGTGTAATTAAATGCACTTCGGTTGATTCAGTGATATTAAACATTTTCACTTGAATGAAATCAATTCATTTAAATGTTTCTTTTTATTGACATTTGTTGGTTTGACGTCCAGTCATTTGCCAGCACAGAAAATGTTTATTCAGTCACCTGATGCTGTCTGTGCTCTTCAGGTATTGACTATAAACCTCCAGAGTACAAGGAGCACGACTTCACTGAGGCTCCCAAATTCACCACACCCCTGGCAGACCGCAGCACCATCGTCGGCTACAACACCAAACTGCTGTGCTCCGTGAGGGGATTCCCTAAGGTATGTGCTTCCATAAAGATGTATGTCATTCCATCAAGAAGTGTGTGATTTCGTAAGGTATTTGATTCCCTAAAGAAGGCGCTATTTAAAACAAATATTCTTATCAGTATTATTATTAATTTTATATCCATGTGGTCTCTTGTGTTGCTCCGTCTCATGCAGTTCACTAATGTGACACATTAGGTGCTGATAGGTATTTTGCAGTGAAGTCTGTCCCATATTTCAACACTTGATCTGTCAGGGATCAAATCTGTTACTGACAGAACACCAGATATACTAAACCTCCTGCTGGGGTTCAGATGAGCAGAGCAGAGGCTGCTTGAGCTGGATAAGTGAGATTCCTGCATCACTGAGACTGGATGGACATCCAAACATGTGTGGAAGCTGTTACACTACCCAGCTAACAATTTTAGGTTGTAAGAACATTTCCCTAATGTTTCAATTAGTAACAAAAACATTCTGGGGACATTCAAAACATCCTGATTTTTAGACGCTGTACTAACGTTATTCTTTTGTTGTTATTCAAACTTTTTAATTCTGTAACATTTTTAAAATGTTTCACTAACAACTTTAAAATAACGTTTTTCATACATATGTAATATAACATTTCAAAAGAAGTTCTGTCAAGGTTACTTAAAAACATTTTTAATATCTTGGAGAGAACTTTTAGAGAATGCAACCAATGTTCTAAGAACATTCCCTGTTAGCTGGGTAAGCACAGAATCAGCCAGATAGCAAAAACGTCTTTATAGCAAAAATGTCTTTATAGTGTCCATCTGCATAAGAAAATCTTCAGCGTCATTCCTGTGTTTTTAACATTCCACATCGGATGTTCTGTGATGCCCCTGATCTTCACATCTGATCTCTTTGCAGCCCAAGATTGAGTGGATGAAAAATCAGATGATTATTGGCGACGATCCCAAATACAGGCAGATCAACAATCAAGGCATCTGCTCCCTGGAGATCCGCAAACCTGGAAACTTTGACGGAGGTGTGTATTCCTGCCGGGCCCGGAACGCTCACGGAGAGGCTCTCGTCAGCTGCAAACTGGAAGTCAGACGTGAGTCAGCAGAACCTTCAGATGTTTCTTCTCTCAGAGATCTGAACTGAAATGTGTTTTCAGAAATTTAACAATAAGATGCTGTCTGGTCATGCATGAGATTTCTTGATTCAGTCATGTGTACCAGTAAAATGTTTGAGTGATGTTTCAGCACCTCAACCTGCTTAGTCTGGGTTCCTTCCAAGATTTTCGTGATGGTCACATGATCTTGATCGTGCTGTAAACAGGTTTATATGTTGTTAATTATTTCCATGAGGAATTTCCATTTATAGCCTTTTAAAACATGTCAGACGTAACACGACTCGTCTGCAGTAAAACTGTGTTATTGTACTGCATTGGAAATAAAGCGTTATTGTTAACACCAGAAGACTGAATGTATATTCTGAATATATAAATTCTGGTTTTGTTTTGTCAACAGAGCCTGTGATTGCTGATGCTGATAAGAAATAAGAGCTACATTCATTCAGGTAAGTCTGATCGCCAGTCAGTCAGTCTGTCTGATTTCAGTTGCTGTATTTAAGTGTAATTTGTCTGTATGGTCAGTAAAGCTCTTTTGTTAATAAATTAACATCACAAAAGTAATTAAATATGACTCAATGTAAGAACAGACACAGTTTTAAAATAAGCACTGAGAAGTGTAAGTCACAGCCAGAGATGGTCCTGAAAATCTATTTAGTTCTTCCTCTGTTTGGGACTTAAACAGACATCTGTCCCCCCCGGGTCCTGACCTTACATGGGGCCACTAAACTAGGAGACACTGGCCTCTGCTGGAAGTTTCTGATCTGCAGTTCCTCATAAATTTTATTGACTTGTGTATTTTAATGACTCTGCTAGAGACTAAATTACATCCTCTGACTCAGTACCAGGCTGCCCGGTAGATTCTACTAGATATTAAGTAGGTCAGTTAGTATTGATACTCTATCTATACTTGTTTGGGCTCCCAAAATAATGTGTACATGTGTACATTGGGGTTCAATGGTGGGGTATACTAATCGAATATAAGCAAATTTATGACACTAATCATGTTAACTTGAACAAACGATCAGATTTTTCCAGTCCATTAAAGCACAAGAGATAACCTTTGGAACATTTACACGTCATGCTAGCAAGACACGGATGGTCAGATTTTGCACAAACTGCGTCCATGCTAGTTTGAGGGCTGCTGACAATAAAGCAAACAGACTTTCACCAAAATTGTTATGTTGATTATATATTGTAATAAAATATTAAAATAAAAAGCTAAACAGAAGCATTTTCACTAGCATTCCCAGACTGCTATACTACAGTACAAACCTAAAAGATTTTGTGTTGCTAAAACTCACCTGTGGTTCGCTTTGAGTGTTTAAACTGT
>JAZGTH010000062.1:1582500-1585000 GCA_036877525.1 Chromobotia macracanthus
TGCATTAACATTACAGCTTGGTTACTCAAACGTTTTTAAAACGTTTCACAAACTCCTTAAGAATAACCTTTGGGGGCCGCACGACATCAGTCTTTAATAATTGATAAAACTGGAGAAAACTGAACGAGCATCGCGTCTTTCTGCCTCTTTCTCTCTGACCCTGAATCAGCACTCACAACTTCAGATTGAATCGGTTCCTTTGAACGATCCGAATCGGACTGACTGGCAGAACTTTGTTTGGGAGTGAAACCGGAGGGAACATTTCAGTCTGATTCGCATCGGTCTTAATTCGTTTCCAGCAGCTTTGATGGGCAGCTCAGACTGACACGGCTGTGCTGATCTGTGAACAGTGTAAGTAACACAATATATGTGTGTCTATTCATGCACGTCGCTAGAAAACCGAACAGGCTCGCTATCTGGCCACTTACGGGGACTCATAAATGAATCGGTGGATTGATGCGTTTGAACGAATAATCGACTCACTACACGGAACCGGACGTTCCGGTGCTGAAGGAAACCGGGCGGACGCGTGAACCCGCGGCAGTACGAAACACGGAGCGTCGTGAAAACGTCTCGTTAAACGTTAAGCAGAAGAAACGGGACGGAATGAACGCATTCGTCCCGGTTTGCGTCCTTAAACAACGCGCAAAGACGCGCATCTGACGCACGCGTGCCCAAACCAGCACTGAAGCGTCCCGTGTGGACGCCCGCGTCTCCGGCGCGTCCCTCGCCCCACCCTTTCGCGTCCTCATCGGTCCATCCCCTTTCCCGTGCGTTCGGTCCGCTTTTGAAAGCTCAGCATTACGGGTTGTGAAAAAGCATGAAGGGTGGGCTGGGTTATGCGAGTGTGGCGTGAAATGAACGCGTCCTCCCCCAATTAGACACGGAAGACGTTTTATAGAGCCGCGCATGAACCAGTGACGGTGCAGTGCGGGGACATACAGCCGGACACTGCGGGCGTGAGGCCGGACGTGTGTGTGCGTCCCACCCGAGAAGTGCGTGTGAGCGCGGGGTGCGTGTGTGCGTGCGCCCGGTCCTCCAACATACCCAGAAGAGGATAACCAAAGTGCTGATTAGTGTTACTTTTGTGCTGTATTTTAAGTGCTCTCTGCGAAGTTTGCTTCTCCCCCTCCGCCCTCCGCCCTCCTCCGGCACCTCCTCTTGGTGCAGTACATCTCCACTGAGATTACGCACGGTACAGAGGTAAGTACAGCATCCTTCTTCTGGGGCCGAACGTGCGCTTTATACAGGGCGGTTTCGCGTTTGACGGCTTTATAACAGATGGGAGTCGGACTTTAGTCTCGCATTATTGTAACGGGACCTTTATGGGATTAAAACGCAAATAAAAAAGAGAGAGAGAGAGAGAGAGAGAGAGAGAGAGCGCAACTTTCTCTTGTGCTGCAGTATTGCATTACATAATAGTGCCCAATGTGCGCAGAATTAAAGTTCAACAAAAACTTCAAACTGTGAATATGGGAGGAAAAGGTGCAGATGAAATTGTGCCGCATTTCTTTTGCACTTTGTTGTCTTCTTTTGTTCTGCTTTGATATTTAGATGTTTTCACACATATAGGAACAGACATACTGCACAATTGTACTCCACAACTCGCTGTCTGCGGGACGTTCAGCGGTGACATCCTGCCGTGGAGCTGCTTGTCGGATCTTTTCGCTGATCAGGCTGTTTCACAGACTGATGTCTGTTAACAGAGAGGACTGCATCTTCATCAGCTTGATGGATTGGTTCTGAGGTAGAACATTCACAGGGCTGAAACATATTGTGTCTTAGTTCTCCTCTTTAGCTCCATTATGTTCCCCACAGATGTCAGGCATAAGAACAGTGCTGAGTTCAGAAGTCCAGCGTTGTGTCCTGTTCATACTTGTGTGTATCTTCTGTGGCACACGCGCCAATGCAGCGAGAGAGCTCAAAGACACCGCAGCAGGCCCGATAACAGGAAATGTGATTCACTTTGGAGAAATGTTCTTGTGATCTCAAATTGTAATCTTGTTGATGGCAGTGGTGAGCAGGTGAAGAGCGTGTATGTCAGACGGGGAGAGAGAAATGAAAGACAGACGATGGAGATGTCCTGGGACGTGGTCTGTCTTTAGGGCTGTTTAGATGCAGGGTAGATCTTGCTCCTCTTCAAACAGAGGAGAAGCACGACCACATACTCACACACGTCTCTGTGAGGCTATATCAGGAGTTTGAGCAATGAAGAGAAACAGTTTCACCTTTGCAGTAATAAATCTTACCGCTCTACTGCTGTACAGGGGCCGGTGATGCTGGAGGAAGAACATTGTCCATTTTTTATGTTTTACAGTAATGGATGAGGCTGAGGTAATAATGACGCAGTATTAAGACTCATAACTCAACAGACTCGTAATGCGCTGTTACAGAACATGTGATCATGCAGTCGGGGACTTTTATTTTGGTTTTTGCTGTGGTTTACACTTTGCTATCTAATTTGGTTTGTTTGTGATATCAGAAGGATATTCGATGTTTC
>JAZGTH010000062.1:1590000-1780000 GCA_036877525.1 Chromobotia macracanthus
CTTCTATTAGCCTTAAAGGTACGGTAGGCAATTTCAGGGAGGCTAGCAAAAGCAAGTTAGTTTGAAATCATAAGATCCCACCCTCACTTCAGAGCGCTCTCCAAACAACGCCTCCTCCAAAACACATGAACACAAACACATGAACGCAAACACATGAACGCAAACACATGCAAACACATGAACGCAAACACATGAACGCAAACACAGTTTGCGTTCAAACACAGTTCATTCAGACCGAATGCAAAGATTGAACGGAAATTTTATGGTCCTGCACCTTCCACAGAAGATATATTTATCTTTCAACCAGCATATCATAATGTTTCTGGGAACGATTGTCTACTGCCTTTAAAAGTTCTATGTGTGCATTTTTTTTATGTTAAAATACTTGATGTTTATGATGTTGATTTCTGTTTCAAAGGTGAGTTCAGACAGAGCAGCTGCAGATGGGATAGTTTAACCTGTTTGGAGACAATAACTAGTGATGCTTTCTAACAACCAGTAGAACTTGCTAGAAAAGCTCCAGGTTATTATAGTTTACTAAAACTATTAAAACATTTCTGTTAACTGAAATCAAATTAAATACAGGCATAAATATTGTCAAAAACTTAACAAAAATGAGAAATGTTGCCTTAGAAATAAACTGCAATAAGTTTAAGCTGAGTCACTTAAATTATTAACTGAAAATAAATAAAAACTGAACTGAAAATAAAAATTAAATCATCTTCTAAAATCTTCCCGGACTTGTTTAGATTCGTTTCTCTTCATGTAGTATAGTTTTATTAATTTTTAACAATTGCACTGTGATCCCACAAAATGTAAATCTTGTTTTACAATTCAACATCATATGAAATCAGTGTCATAATATCACAGCTAACATGTTTAGGTTGTAAGAATATTTCTCTTCAAGTAACAAAAACGTTAAACGTTATTTTGAATGAAAGTGGCATGGAAATCAACATGGGAAATGTTGAGAGGGAAACTTTAAAAAAAGAACCAAAATTCAGCATTATTTACATAACTTCCTTTTCAAAATGTATTTAAAAAGTGGGACATTTGCTTTTAATATAACATCATTGGAGACAAAATGTATATCAGGGACATTTACCAGTTCATGCCGCTGGGTTAGATACTCACAGATTTGCTTGTTAGTGAATCCAGAGTAATTAGAACAGAAGCTCTCATATTGATCTTGTTTAATTAGAGCAGATGGACTCGATCTGTCTGGTCGAAAGATTCAGAGTCAAACCTTGCCTGGATTAAAGGATGACCAGAGAGCAGAAGAGCTTGATTCAGTAGTTAATTAATAAAAGCATACATGCAGCAGGATTAGATATATAACAAAACACACATTAAAGCAATTAAAGGAAATTCATGGTGACTCAGAATACAGATTTATGCCCAAAATTGTTTGCATGTCAGGGGTCAGCGCATGTCATATTCCACATCAGATGAAAAAAATCCTCAAAAGATTTTTATTAATGTAATGGCAGGGTAAGTGATTTGTTCCAGAAACATGTTTGTTATGCTGGTTGAAAGTCTCTTCACATCCTGATAACAAACACAAAGTAAAGTACTCTAAATATATTTATATAAATATATATCTTGTCTGCAAGGTGAAGGAACCATAAAATGTCTGTCTAGTCATTGAATTCAGTCTGAATTCAATAACTGGATGTTCGTCTTGCCTGTCAAACTATGTATGCGTTCGTGTGGTGGAGGAGGTGTGGCTTTGGAGAGCACTCAAAAGGGAAGGTGGGATCTTATGCTTTCAAAGGTAGCTTGCTGTTACCTACCATACCGTATTAGCAAAAATATCTTATTCTCTTTACTGAGAATAAGCCATGCAGAAAACGAATTTATTACTACAATTATAAATTATTTATACATCATGGTAGAACTGGGTTTTTAATTTGTTCTGTTAACTGTATTAAATTAACTGTGGGCGTAAAACAGGAAAATCCTGTGGCTGAATTTGCAATGAGGCGGAAGGTTATATGGCTTCTAATGGCTTTGATTAAGAGACAAAGCTGAGGTTCTGGTGCGGCCTGACAGAAACTAAAGCAGGAATTCTCCTGATAAAAGAAACACTTCAGCAGCCCAGAATAAATGAAGCCCCTCGGCCTTTCATACCAATTCAATTACCGTCCAGACTAATAAAAATGTCATCCAGCCTTTCTGCTGCTGAGTCATAAAGCTCGCGCTGCATTTCACTCAGTTTTGACACGAATGCTCAGCTAACAAATTTTTAGGTTGTAAGAATGTTTCCCTACCATTTCCAGTAACAAAATCAAATTTGTTCCACAAACAATTTAAAAATTAAATTTTTATGCTAACATTTTTAGAATGTTTACAATGATGTTTAACGTTGAAAAAACGTTCTGCTTTGAGAGAACTTTTAGAGAACGTTCTGAGAATCTTCCCTGTTGGCTGGTTTGATCTTTTCTGGAAGGCATTTGGTGCAGTTTATGGTGTCAGTGTATTGTACTGACATGTTAAATCAGGAAATGAGCGTTTATGTTTAAGTGGCGTTTATGTGTTGTTTTTTTCGGCTGTTAGAGGCAGCAGAGAGGATGTATGTTTTAATTTGTTCAATTCAAAGAGTAAAATCAGAACTTTTTTTTATTGTAATATTGTACTTTTTTGGTGCAATAGAACTTAAAGTTCCACTTCCAACTTGTGCAGAAACCTAGTTTCACTGAAATACAACATGGTGACACCAGGAAGATGTACACATAGTTGATAATAAACATTATTTTATAAGCAAATAAACTGCATAAAAGTTCCTACATAACATGGTAGTGTTCAGGTGTGTCGAACACAGTAAATTATGCTCTCTTTGATAATGCTACACCTTCAAATCTGGCAGTATTGTCTTTTTATTTCTTTTTATGACATACTGCCAGCATAACCAAGAAATGATGGATATTAATTAGGAGTATCTCACACCTGACTTGAATGAAGCACAGCATTACGTCACATCTGATGGACTTCTGCTTGCCCAGCCGACAGTGTGTTAATGAACTGAGTGTGTGTGTAAGAGAGAGAGAGGGAGAGAGAGTAAATCACTCAATGCGCCCTCTAGCTTTATATTTCCGGTTAAAACCCTGCATTGCAGCATTACATGCAGAAGGCTAGTGAGACCAGCAGAGAGAGAGAGAGAGAGAGAGAGAGAGAGAGAGAATCTTTCCCCTCACAGACTGGACCACATCACAACTGAGAGAAGCCCTGACTCCAAAACAGTTTACCATTCAGAATTAAGTTGGGAAAGCCAAACCACAGTGTAGTTCATTAACACGCCCTTTAAGAACCTTTAAATTCAGTACAATAAACCCAACTCACTACAACCCTACAATTTAGGTTGTAAAAACATTTCCCTAATGTTTCCATTTATTAACAAAAACATTAGAAATGTTATTTTTAAAAATCTAGGAACATTTAAAGCATTCAAAACAGTCAAAAACAATCCAGTTTTTTACATTCTATCTTGCTTTGTTAAAAGAACGTTATTCCAACATTTTTAAATTCTTTAACATTTAAGAACTAAAGCCAGTGTTCTGAGAACGTTCCCTGTTAGCTGGGTAGTATGAAATCTCATATGTCTTTAACACTATAATTAGAGGATTTAACAAAATTTTGGGTTAATTAGTTGGAATGGAGCAGCCAGAATCAGCCATGGTCTCTATATAGGTCATTTATTGGTTGGATGTAGGTTAGATTATTGTCAGGAAATTTATATCTTTCACCAGAGACGTTAAAGCCTAACATGATGAATTGTAGAGTGTCTACAGTGAGAATTGAGGGTTGTTGTATTTTCTGACATGTAATAGCCCTCAGCAGCCATTGCTGACCGAGTAAACCTGCATGAATTTAATACTGACTCAGCAAAATTGATGTCCAATTATAAAACCAGCTTTGCCTTTGCTGTGATTCTGCAGAAACAGTGAATGTGCTGTTTGATATGCATGAGTCAAAGTGTACAGCTGGTGGGGGACAGACCTGGTGTCGGCCATATTGTTGATGCTTGTGTAGTGTGCCAGATCAGCACTTAATACACACACACACACACGTTTATGCAAGGAGGGTTTCCCAACAGACTGACTCTGCATTATATATATAGATATAATGCAGATATATTTACATATTATTATATATTACATATTACATGTGTGTGTGTCTCTGTGTGTGCATGTGTATATTTTTTTATATATATTGCATTTCCTGTAACAGATTTATATTTACATATAATCTTATGCCGTTTGGGTATTTCTTTTGTGTTGTTTTCAAATGACCCAAAAATTAAGTGTATTTCCTTTCTTATAAATATGAAATTTACTGTAATTCTTCATAAAATGTACAACAACATTTTAGAAAGACAAAATGTTTCCTATCCATTGAAAAGTCTGTGGGTAGATTTCAGAACTAACACAAGAGAAACTAACTGATCTGTTCTTCAGACATCACCATCAGCCACTGGTTACAGATACCCATATCAGTCGAGTACTAACTGACTCACGTTAGCAAACGAAAGTGCTGATTTTGAGTTGCCATTGTCTGGTCTTCATCATTGTCTGGTCTCCATCAATGCTGTTAATTCCCTCTCTCTCTCTCGCTCACCTCTCTCTCTCTCTCTCTCGGTCTGTCTCTCGCTCACCCCCGCAGTGGTTAATTTCTCTGGGTAATCAGTATTGCCATCAGCTCTGTAACTGAACCATCAGCACTCTGTTGTGTGAGATCACAGGACAATGAATCCATTCATTCATATCCATATTCATGCTTTTATTCATCATTTTCACTCCCTTTAGACACACTCCAGCTGAAGAGACAATTCTGCTACCAGAACTGAATAACAGGGAACGTTCTTAGAACGCTGGCTAATGTTCTCTAAAAATTCTCCTAAAGTTAGGAAAGACGTTCTTGCAGTAACGTTAGTAGAACTTTTTTAACATTATCATTTATCAAAAACGTGATTTTAAAGCAGTTAGTGAAACATTTTAAAAACGTTACAAAATTTAAAAAATATTAATAACGTTCTTATAACCAAGCAAAAATGTTCATGGTTTTAGGCGCAAATCAAGTATTCTTATTCAAAAATTCATTCACTTCCTTGACAAGCTGTAACTGTAGGTACTGATAGCAGTTCTGTCCTCTCCAAAGACTTAAGGATATGACGTCAGTGTGACTAGTTTTGTAAATATTACCATACTAATGTTTGTGTGTGCCACTCTGCTTCTCAATTTAGCTTTTTCTGTGTTTTGTACAGTACTGTTCATCTCCTGGTTTATTACAGAATATTCCCACAAAACCGTCAGAAATTGCGTCTCTCATTGCTGTTGTCTCTGTAATTCTCTGTACATCTTTTTCTCTTTCTCTCCCACATAATTTCCGCTTCACACCTGGACAGTTTTCCTCTAATATTTCAGTGCTGGAACCTGCACAGAGCGTCTTTTTTACATATTGATCAGGAAGATTGTCCTCCAGTTGCGGTTCAGGGTGAGCTACGCTGCATTCACAGAATGTGAACAGAATCTCTAATGAGAGAGAGAGAGAGAGAGAGAGAGAGAGAGAGAGAGAGGTGGTGAAGACTCGACGAGGGGTGGAAAGAGAGATAGGACAGGAGAAATAAAAACAGGAGAGTTCAAAGACAACGACAGAGAGACAGGTGAGAGCGTGACACCATGACAGTGTGTGAGATATGAAGATGGGGAGGTAGAGAAGTTGAAAGAGGGAGGAAAAATGAGGGAGTTAAACTGTGTGTTTGTGTGAGAGAGAGAGAGAGAGTGAGAGAGCGTTCAATACTGCAGTGGGCTACTGCAGTTTGCACAGCTGTGAGGGAAATCATTGGATGAGCTCTTGCTGGTGAAGCAATCTACTGCTCTTCTGTTCTGGATGGGTGACTCCATTAGGGAGGACAGAATTATTGGCTGGTAAGGGCTTTCCCATTTCTGCAAGACCCCGCCCCAATCGACCCCCTTCCGAAGAATGCCCATTTCTGTTGACCCTTAATTATAAACATACCAGTGTGCTGTTACACAAGTCAATGCAGCTTATTAAAGTCAATCCATTCTCAGTCTTTATGAACATAATGAGAGATTAAACTGCTCATTAGTGTAATATTATTAACACAGCCTCGCGCTGCAGCACCGACTCAGTTTCAGTCCTTGTCTCTTCCCTGTTGTGTCCATATTTCTCTCTTTGACAGGCAGAGCAGTAAAATTCTGAAATTTGGCGTGTTAAGGTGGGAATAGCCCGGAAAGACTGAGCTATATTTCTCTGTGTGAGTCTTGCATCTGTATTTTCTCCAAAAAAATGAGTATCTGAGATACCAGATATTTTATATTGTAACTAGTCAGTATGGATTTAAATATGTGATTCTTTACCTCTATTTCTTTACCTCTATTTCACGACTGTGTCGTGAATTATGTGTATTAAGCTTAAATTGTGTGATCAAAACCAGCTTGTTCATGCACAGATCTGTCAGGTTCCTCACAACATCTCTACACACAATCATTAGTGTTTACTGGCTGATGATTGGCTGTGTTACAGTTGTGTTACACTCTTTCTATAACCTGCCAACAGAACTCAAGAGCTTGTGTTCTGATGTTAAACAGCCTGAAGCTCTGACTGCACCTCTCTCTTTCTCTCTCTCTCTCTCTCTCTCTCTCTCTCTCTCTCTGTCTTATATTATTTAATGCAACACTGTCCATTTCATTATTAAAGAGCTGTTGCATGAGTGTGTCAGTTCTGGAAGGTTCTAGCTTTATTTTTCTGAGCTGCACTTCTTTATCATTGATTCAAGGGTCTTGTTTGAATCTTCTTGTAATGCTAAACCTGCTGTGAAAATTGCATATGACATGCATGAAAAGCAGCAGCCATCGTTGTTTTTGAAGACAAATATCAATGTTTGTTCTCGTCCAGGTTAAAAGGAAGTTCAGAAGCCAGAGAAGTTCATAAACGTCTTTTCTGGTCTTATCAGTCTTTTTAGCCAAGAGAGCTATCAATGTTAAGTTTGAGAACATTTTCCTAATGTTTCCAATACACTGAAAATGTTTTTTGAAAGTTCTAGGAACATTCAAAACATCCAGTTTTGTAGACATTGTATTAACATTATTTCTAGGTTATAAGAACATCATTCAAATGTTTTATTCAGTAACATTTTTAATTCCACTAACAACTTCAGATGACATATGTAACATTAAAAAGCAGCTGCAAGAATGTTTGAGAAAACTTTTAGAGAACATTACCCAACGTTCTGAAAACGCTCCCTGTTAGCTTGAACCTTCCTTTAGCAACGTTACTGATTTTTCTGAATCTTCCAGGGTTCCTGAGTGGCCAAGCCAGAGAACATGAAGTGGAACCTCTTTAAGAAGAAAGCAGAAGCTATGGTGGGACCAGAACCCACGGGTCTGGGCGGCACCCACCCGTCACACACCATGACCCCCGCTCCAGCCGTATCCACGCCAGCAGACAACTCCACCGAGTCTGAGGGCCCCGTCAACAAGAATGACATGTTTGAGGAAATCAAAAGCAAGTTCCTCAATGAGATTGATAAAATCCCATGTAAGTCCTTGAGATGTTTTACAATCACATGAAGAACTCAACAGCGCACCATCATCTTTATGTGGTGCTTTCGTGAAGATGCGTCGTGGATTCAAATGCTGGCAGATTGTTTAGCGTTTGTGCTTCACAAAGAACAGACCAAACTGTTTATCTCATTAATACTGTGTACATTCCTGACATCCAGCTAACAATTTTAGGTAGTCAGGAACGTTAGCTGGGACTATTGTGCAATTCATCAGTATATATTTTTGTTTTTCTTTATAATGTTTCATCAAAATGTTACACCTTTTGAGAGCATTTTATTGGACAAAATGAGTGAATGATTGTTTTTTCCCATGATGCCTTGCAGTGCCTCCCTGGGCGCTCATCGCCATCGCTGTGGTGGCCGCCCTCCTCGTCCTCACCTGCTGCTTCTGCATCATCAAGAAATGTTGTTGTAAGAAGAAGAAGAACAAGAAGGGCAAAAAGGGCAAAGACGGGTTCAACATGAAGAACATGCAGGGCGGAGATGTACGTCACCCTGTTTTCACTTCAGTCACTCTGAGTTTGAGAGATTCACTTCAGTCACCCTGTTTTCAGCAGTCTTTCACTTCAGTCACTCTGAGTTTGAGATTCAGAGCTGGGTAAAACGTCCAGTTTGGTAAACAGGCCACATCAACAACCATAACTGAGAAGTTAAAACTAGACTAAGACCTCTTCTGTGTGGCCTGCACCAGTAGACTTCATAGTTTTCTTTACTGTGTTTGTGAGTAAATGTGTTTTGTTTTCTTTGAAGAGAAATGACACACTGGGTGTTTTGATCACACAGCAAAGGAAAAGACAGACGCCTCAGAGGTTATTCTACTAAACCAGTGCCTTTGCTGTCCCATATTAACATATTTAACAAAATCATAATGACGTCTGCTTTTATAGTATATAGTATAGTATAGTATAGTATAGTATAGTATAGTTATTTCTGTAAGGAAAAATTGAATAGCATATTGTAAATTGCAATTTTATTGATTTGTAATTTAGATTTCATTTTGGATTGTAAATACAGTAATTTAAACAGTAATCAATCAGAATTTCAGCATTGCAGTCTTGAGACAATCAGTAAAAACTGTAAAACCATCACAAACACTCTGTTACTTTTCAAAACATTTATATATCCAACATATATTATTTTTTTAACCATTTCCAGCATAAACCAGCTAAGACCAGCTAACCAGCTTAGGTGGGTTTTGGCTATTTTTTCAGCAGAATAGCACAATGCAATTTGTCAGCATAAAAAGGCATTATTCATCTTTTCTATTTAAAAAGAAAACACCATTGGGAAGGGAACAGGCATCTGCTTTATAGAATGACACGCCTACACAACTTTATACACACAAACCAGGTCATATCTAAGAGAAGGTCCAGTTTCATATGCAGATTTCTGAAGTATGGCAGTGTGTCGTTTCTCACAACAGTTCTCTTGGTGTTGTTCACAGTCTTGACTGTTTTTCGTTTGTGTTTTGGTGTGTTGTGAGTTCAACCTCTCCCTCTCTCTCTGCTCTCCTTCCTCCTGCTTTGTGTCTAACGCGCCGCGTTTGTTGACGCTCGTGGGCGTCGGCGCTACGGTAGGTGGGCAGATGAACGGCACAGTTGTTTGGCGTCTGCGTGTGTGCTGGCACCGCGTGGTTATGATTGGATGGAATGGCTGTTGTAGCTTCCTTTTTAAACCGTTTCTTTCTTCTGCTTGGAAATGATGAGAAAACTAAGGAAAGCTGCGATGCAAATAAAAACCCACTTGTGGAACAAAAAAGAGTAATGCCATAAACATTAGTCAGGAGGTGTGAATGGATTAACTAATCATTAACTAACCAATACTGGCTAGATGTTTAGTTAGTGAGACAGTCCACAAGACTCACAACGAATGCATGTGTTAAAGGGCACGGCTGTGTTAAACTACAGCAAAATTTCTCAGGGAATAAAACTAGACATACAGTAAACTATTGTTATAAACTGTTTTGTTATAATTAGGTCATTTTAATGTAAAAGAAATATTACATTCTTTATAAATATGTTTTACGTGAAGAATGATTTGTTTTAAACGTTAGCACATCACCTGCTTTGCCCTTTAATTTGTTACTCAATGGTTCTGGTTAGGATTTGACTTCAGAGTGACAATTTTTTTGGTGGCACATTAAAATCCCTCAGTATGATGTCTCGTACAAAGATGAATTTGTAATAGAATAACAAGTCTTTCACATCCTCTTCATACACACTGGCTCTAAAATGTATTTGAACACTTTAGTCAAACTTGCAAGTGAATGTTTTTGAATGTTAGACAACAGAAACGTGACGTTGATTCTGTTAATTCTGCTCTCGTATTATTTGAGTGCAGATGACACTTTTGTTGTTTTGTTGTCAGACATAATTATGTGTGTCTCAAATATTCAAATACTTTTTGGGGCCCTTGTATAGTTCTGAAATGATGGCCTATTTGTGGAAGCTAAAATTAATTCTGCGCTTTATAGATTTCTCCCTCCAGTTTGGACGATGTTCAAAAATATGCCTGAAATAGCACACAGGAGTCTGTTGTTCTTTAAAACATTTGCTCTGATCAGTTATTCAGCAGGGAATCACATGCTAAATATAAACTGATTATGCTGGAGAGTAAATGCTTGTACCCAGCTAACAATTTTAGGTTGTAAGAACGTTTCCATTAATGAACAAAAACATTACAAATTTTGTTGTGCGAACATTCAAAACATCCTTTTTAGCTGTCGTATTAACATTATTGCTTGATTCTAAGAATGTTATTCAAACATGTTTTTATTTGCAACATATTTAAAATGTGCCACTAACAACTTAAGAATAACATTTTTGATATATAAATATGTAATGTTTAAAAAATGTTCTACTAACATTACTGCAAGAACATTTTTGATAACGTTGAGAGAACTGTTGGAAAACATTAGCCAACATTCTGAGAACGTTCCCTGTTAGCTGGGTAGCACCAAATTAAGCTTTTTGCCAGAACTCCCACATTTTTTAATTTACCAAAAACCTCACTAGAATATAGAGTCACATGGAATATATACTCAAAATATTGTTCAGTTTTCTGTAAATGCCTTAATATCAGATCAGCTTCCCTAAAACACAAACAAACAAACAAAGTGTCACCAACCAAAATTGTGAACTCGAGTCATTTGCAACATCTAGACCTGAATGAAACATTATTCAGAGATTGCTGTGGAAGATAACAGACAGGTCAGTCCAGACAGAAGCACCTTTCCAACCTCACTGCAACTGACCAGAGCCCTCAGCTTGTGGCATGCCCTCAGACAGGAGACATGTGCTCTCAGCTCAGGTGTTTGCTTGCTCAAAAACCTCATTGTTCTCCTCACAGAAACATCAGGACGATGACGACGAGGAGGGCGAGACAGGCCTGACTGAGGAGGAGAAGGAGGAAGAAGAGAAAGAGGAGGAGAAACTGGGAAAGCTCCAGTACTCTTTAGATTATGACTTCCAGGATAATAAGGTTAGGATCTCTGCTGTCTGATTGGTGGCCTTTTAAAGTTGCAATCCGTAACTAGTGCCTCTTTATCACCATCTCTGTCTAAAAAATAAAATTGCATGTTACTTTTTTACATTTATGCATTTGGCAGACGCTGTTATTCATTTATAAGCAACTTAAAACTAACATTTAACATTATGTCTAAACAGCCAACATATTTATTCTAAGATAGAAAAGGTTCTCCTGTAGCTCAGTGGTAAAGCAGCGCAAGAGGTTGTGGGTTCAATTCCCATGGAGCACAGATACTAAGAAAAATGTATAACTTGAATTCACTGTGTGTTGCTTTGGATAAAAGCGTCTGCCAAGTGCATAAATGTAAATGTATTCTAATGTAGCACACGCAGAAAGGCAGCATTTTTGCTCAGAGGATCGTCTCTGATAGTGTTGGGAAATGTTCAACTATTTTTATTTTCTATGTCTTTCATCTCAGAGATTTCATCAGGGATTTGTCTTTTCTCTGATATATTCAGTGCATTAATCTCTTGTATTTTTCCTGCTTTATTTTGTTCGCAGCTGACGGTGGGAATCTTGCAGTGTGCCGACCTGATCTCCATGGATTCGGGTGGAACCTCTGATCCGTATGTTAAAGTGTTTATCCTTCCGGATAAGAAGAAAAAATTTGACACCAAGGTGCACAAGAAGACGCTGAATCCAGTGTTCAATGAAAGCTTTGTGTTCAAGGTGAGCTGGAGGAGTCACGTGATCACCACACAAGAAAGTCCAATCACACGTTTTAACAAAAACGCTCTGGGAACATTCAAAATGTCCAGTTTTTTATTTTTATTGGTTATAAGAACGTTATTAAAAACACAAATTTTTATTCTGTAACATTTATAAAATGTTTCACTAACAACTTGGAGACAACATTTTGATGTATATTATATAATTGCTAATGTTATGCTAATGTTACTGCAGGAACTTTGAGAGAACTTTGAGAGAACTTTTAGAGTACATTAGCCATTGTTTTAAGAACATTCTCTGTTAACTGGGTACATGCATTTAATCAAATAATATTAACACAATCAAAAAATATTATGGTTCACACATTACATATATTGAAGAGGTATTGATTTGCATGTAATAGACTAAAGACTCCTTGTACACTAGGCTTGTTGGCTTTTATGGCAGAATGTTAAATACTCTCTCATTTGTAAATCTCTTTGGATAAAAGCGTTTTCCAAATGAATAAATGTAAATGTAATGGTACACCGTGATATTTGACAGTCATTAGTGCTGTTAATTGGCTGTCTTGTAGCAGTTCTGCAGTACAAGTGTTTCTCATGGCCATTCAGTGAGTGTCTGTCTGACAGATCCACTAATGAGCTCCCGGGGGGCGGAGCTTTCTCTAGTGGTCCCTGCCGTAATCAACTTACACTGAGTGCGGTGATGTAGGACAGATACAGTGCAAATCCTCAAAGCTCTTACAGTGAGAGCAGCCAGCTCTTCTTGCAGTTCTTGCAGCAACAATACTAGAACGTTTTTCTAACATTATATATCATATCAAAAACTTTATTCGTAAGGTTATTTTTAATAACGTTATAAACAATATTCTTAAGTAGTTAGTGAGACATGTTATAAATTTTACTGAAATGCATTGGACAGTTAAAAACATCTCTTTTACATCATCTAATGATTGTTAATTCTTCTGGTTTCCACATTAGATCCCGTACCAAGAGCTGGGAGGGAAGACACTGGTCATGTCTGTGTACGACTACGACCGTTTCTCCAAGCATGACATCATCGGAGAAGTAAAACTTCCCATGAACACAGTGGATCTGGGTCAGCCAATCGAGGAATGGAAAGATCTGGAGAGTGCTGAGAAAGAGGAGGTGATTATAAATCATCCACCACTATATATTTTACTAGACAGACGTAAGGGCTTTAGTGCTTTGTAGATCACACCTGCTCTGTCTTCTGTTCCATACAGCCCGAGAAGCTTGGTGACATCTGCATCTCTCTGCGTTACGTTCCAACTGCGGGCAAACTTACCGTGTGCATCCTTGAGGCCAAAAATCTGAAGAAGATGGATGTGGGTGGTCTGTCTGGTGAGAACCTCAAAGAACCCGAGACATCAGCCAGAAACTCCATCCAATGATTCACACACGTTAATCAATGAGCTTTAATCTGTGTTTGACCTTTCTTGCAGATCCATACGTGAAGATCCAGCTACTGCAGAATGGAAAGCGTCTGAAGAAGAAGAAGACTACGGTGAAGAAGAACACACTGAACCCATACTACAATGAGTCCTTCAGCTTCGAGATCCCTCTGGAGCAAATGCAGGTAGAGCGGCTCACTCTAGAACTCCTTCTAGAGAAAGTTTGATACATCTGAAGTAAATTTGTATTGAATTCCATGATTTTTTTCTTCTCTACATTTTATTTGCTATCGTTACATTCCCAGTACATTTATTATCAATAATATTAATCATGAATCCTTTAAAGTAGAAATTCGTGACTGTTTTGGTTAAAAATAAACAAAAATCAGGTCTGATTTCCTGGGAAATGTCAGTTTGTCTTTGTTTGACTTTAACATGCATAATGAAAAGTATGTAAAGTAACCTGCAATTTTATGTTTTAAACAGATATGGTGACAGAGAGGTGAACCTGCAATTTGTTATTTTTGCCAATTTTTCATAACTTCTATCACCATCTCAGTTTGAAACATCTCAGTTTGCAGTTTGAAACGTAAAACTGCAGGTTACTTTACGTACTTTTCATTATGTATGTTACAGTCAAATTATGTCAAACCAGCATTTCCTGGAAAATCAGACCCAACAACTCAAATGATAAATCATTATTATAAACTTACTTGTTGTGAATCAGGGTAAGTTTAGGAGATGGTGCTGAAAACTGATCTGTCATGTACTTGCTCAATAACTGATTTTTGTTTTGTTTAACTAAAGAAGTTACAGATTGCAGCTTTAAATATGATATATTGGTCACTGGACATTCTACTCTGTAGATATCAGTAAACCCATGGTTTTTCTTCTCTACCTCAGAAAATCATCGTGGTGGTGACCGTTTTTGACTATGACAAGATCGGCAAGAATGATGCCATCGGCAAGATCTTCATCGGAAGCAAAGCCACTGGCACAGCTCTGAAGCACTGGTCTGACATGTTGGCGAACCCGCGCCGTCCCATCGCCCAGTGGCATCCCCTCCAACCAGAAGAGGACATTGATGGTGCTCTCGCTGCTCTTAATGCCAAGAAGTAACTTCTCACATCTCAACCTGATTAACCAACTAACTAACCAACCCACCACTGCATGACACTCCACGCCCATCTGTACGCGCTCCGCTCGTTCGTTTCACATAATCACCAACAAACACTCAACATTCTGCAGAATAGACTTGAAAAAATGAACAATATCGCCATTTATTTGCCACGTAGTGTAAAAAAGGAGAAACGGGCAAATATGACATGCTCGGTTCAACAAAACATTTGCTAATAATATTGTGCTCATGTAAAACAGCCAAGTGAACATGACGATTGAAGCTGCAGCCAGCGAGAGTTATTTTACCTTCATTTTTATCTTGCAAGCTAAATTTACCCAGTTCTGCCACAGCGACTGAAGGTCACACTCTACCACACACTCTAAACCTAAAACAGCTTAAAATTAGTGAACACACATTGAAAGAGGCTAAATGTTGTGGAATTTTGTCATTGTCCTACAACATGCAAATAGAACCATTACATAAGAATGTAAGAGGCAGAATGCTCAGCTCATAAACAGGAGAGAATTTTCCTCCGTTTCTGCATATACAGATATTCTTACAGCTGGTGTTTCCTGCCTGATTCAGTGGTTAGTTGATCATGCATATACTGTATCTAACATGATTTACGCAATTAAGCAGGTAAAGTCACACTAACTAGTGAAGGACAGATTTGTTTACATTGTTAGTAAAAATATCAGGGCTTTAGGTTTGTCTTGAATAATAATAATAAAAAATATGACTGTAATCTTGGTAAAACATGACACTTCATTTAGATGGCCTAAAAGAAACCAGATTCAAGTCTTTGATTGTGTGGTCAGATACATAATAGGAATTTATGAGCTAATATTTCATAATGAGTTGTGGCAATATACATGAATGTTAAATTCAACATTAGTCAAGCATGATTTGTACGGTACATTTGTGTAAAGGCCTGTAGACATAAACAAAGTTTATACTGTATATACTGTAATATTGCAGTTACAGGGCCAAAAACAGACATCCATCATATCTCCCATTAATAGAAGCTTACTGTATCTAAAATCTTATTGTATTTGGCTACACTTTACACTCATCACGACTAAAACTGGCTGTGAATGTACAGTACAGAGGGATCTTACCAATCAAAACTGTCTTTTCATACCTGCTTCGTGTCACTGCCTTTTTTGTTTGTTTGGAGTGAAACTTACTCAAGTATAACTCTCAGAGATGCCAGAGTATGAACTCAAATGAGATGATAAGAGGCAGTAAACCGGGATTGTGGTAAAACCACAACCAGCTCTTCATTAGGTCACACGTATAGATTTCAGATATATTTACATGCTCTGCATTGAAAACTACAACTTCAGCCCAAACTCAGTGTGTGTGTGTATATATGCATCCGTCAGGCTTGTTTCTACAGCATGTATCTATAAACCGATGTACATAGAAGCATGTTTTAAAGATAGAGAATAATTATATTGGTGTGACGTTTGTCATTTTGATAATAAATTGTAGAGAATATAATGCACTGAATGCACATTTTATCAGATTCCCCGGAAAGGGAATCTGATTCTGAGAATATATTAATAGAGTTTTTCAAAATACTTTTAAATTTGCAACAGAGAGTTAGCAGTCGTATGTAATGTGAATATTAGACTCATGTTTGTGGTGTGTTTTTCAATTGATTTGTTATGTATTTGTTTGTTTATATATGGTCAACATGTTTTATCATCTGTGTTCATAAAGGAACAATATGTTCTGGTTTGAGTTTTCAGGAGCGTGTGTTGAATCTTACAAAAGCAAGTCCAGATCAAAATCAACAGAGAACAAGAAAACGAGGCCTATTAAAAGATAATTAAGATTTCATTTTGAGATTACTTTCATCATTTTAACATATCACGGTTTTCCTGTATTTTCTCCTTAATGTGTAGCATCCAAATTTGTTACTTTATTATTTTGTAATTCTCACATTTCTTAGTGGTGATAATCATAATGTTCTCATTAAAACATTTTTATACAGTGATGACATGTATTGTTTGTATGTATGTATTAATAAATGTAAATGTAAAATGTGATTTTTTTATTTAATGAGAACTTAGTTGTGAAAATAACATCAGTGAAAGAAATCTTAATGGTCCCAAAATAGGCTTCATTTTTAAAACACAATTTCTTGTTTCTTTTCTTTTGATTTTGTGTTGAATTATGGACTGGACAGATTGGCATGTTTTGTGAGAGTCACTTGTTAGTGTACTGTGTGTAAAACTGAAGCCATATGTGTGAGCGTTCACTAGTGCTCATCAACTTGGAAACAATAAACGTCTCAACAATAATAATTTACATGCATTTGAGCCAAATATGTGTGAGAGCAAATCGTACGAGTGTAGCTGTCTGTTCAAAGACAGTATTGTTGTTTTTGTTCATATATTTAAACAACACAGAATCATTAAAAGCAAATTAAAACTAGCAGAAATGAATGTGATGCCCTAATGTTGACAGTATGACAACTGAAATGATGAATATTTTACGATAAGCATGCATCATTCACATATTTGCTTGCATTAGGAAGAGAAACATTGTCATAACTGGTGATCCATATGTACGTATGGCATGAATTTATCATGTGTGTATAATGTGACAACCAGTTACAAACATCTACACAAACATGTTTTTTTGTTTTAGGTTTCTTTGTATGTTTTAAGATGAGAGCATATTATCTGCTGAATAACTGCGCTTTATTTTCATAGCAGATGAATCATTTATATAAAATTGTAATAAAATTTCTGTATAAAATTTTAGTTTAATTGAATGCTACAGAACTATTAGATCAAACTGTCTTATTTAATAACTCAATATTTGACTAAATAACAAAAGTATCTAACACCAGAGGGGGATACGAGGATTTTAATAATGAATGAGTCAGGAAATGAGTCTTCGTGGTCATTTCATGTAGTTTCATACATGCTTTTGCATCTAAGTCTCATTTTTGAATGTAATAGCTTTCCATCTGAAGTTCTTTGGATTCTGGAGTTTGTTCTTTACTAAATGTCATGTATGTGGTATGCAGTTGTTTTATTCATTTAATGTGACGTGCCTATTTCTGTTTTCTTGAACAGCTTTGGACTGTGTACTAATGCCTACGAATATTTGTCTGCTTCTGTGTGTTGTACTTTGCAATAGGACCAATGTTGTAGAAAAACGTCTTAATGTTTCTTCTGTGAACGTGAATTGAAAAACTGCAGGGGTCTGGTAATCCTCCGCAGAGCAAACAACAAAACGCCAGTCTTCCCTCAGACACTGTGGAAGCCAGTCGACTGGCCAGCCCTTCCATCTGCGTTGAGACATTTCTCCATTTGTTGTCTGTTCAAATATCGGACCATATAATCACACAGACTTTCTGATGCAATACTGCCAACATCTCTGCTTACTAGCATACTGTAACCCCACCTGTTCATCCACGACACTCCCAATGAACTGATTCCTTCCTGTTTTGTTTGTCTGTGTGGACGTTCCTTTGTTGTCAGATCCTTCTGTAGACGCTTTGGCATGCTTTAAATTCCCCCGTTCAGATGAACACATTGGCCAGTAAAGAGAAAAAAAAAGCTTTTCCTGTGTCGACTCTTGTAGCTTCTTGTCATCCTGTACAGTAACAATGTGAAATCTCAACGAAACCAATCAGCAGAACGTCTACATGCAAATTTACCAATGCGTTATCAATTATTTAATCATAGGAAATAAAGATCTTTTAAATATATATCTGTCTGGAGTGGAGTCATTTGACAGGACTCTGTTTAAAGGGTCTTTGGTATGACATCACGACTATTTAAAGGTCTGTTTTAAATCTTTTTAATCTATTCTGTAAGGTTTGGTGGTGGTGTTGAACACTGATCTGTCATGCACTTGCTCAGTGATTGTTTTTGTGTGTTTGTGAGCCCAGATGAGGTTGAGAATCGCAGTTTGAAGCTCGTTTCCTTCATTGATTCTTCTTCTTGGAGCTCTTCTGTGCAGCCGGTGGCGGTGACGCGCGCCGGAAGTGACGTTTCACAGCGCCTCTTCCGGCTAGCAATAACAAATGAAGTTTAGCTTTAAAAACCACCTCGATTCATGTTCAGATTTTCTCCATAACTTAAAGGGCTATGGCTCGTCCCACGGGTGAATGTTTATCTGTGTGTTTGTGGTCGGTAAATGTTTCACTTTACACTGCATGCGAGTGACGCGACGCGTCAGAATTTAACGCTGTGTGTATATGCTAACGCTGTGTATGATTTGTTGTTTTGCGCTGGTCGTGTATGATCTGTATGTATCAGAAGCTTCTGTACCATCATTATATTATATTATATTATTACATTATTATTATCACAACGCTTGATGTAAGGCTGTATAACGCGTTGGGCGGCTGAGCATCATGTCTGCAGATCTGCGACCGTCTCCGGAGGTTTGAGTCTCTTTAGAGGCACATGAACAGGTGAGATCAGCTTACTGAGTATTTCCTGTGATATCGTACATATTTATTACTGTTTCACGTCTGGTAAGTTCTTCAACTATAAAGTAACACAAAGTTAAGTGTGGGAATTATGTGATAGTGAAAAGCAAAGCTGACTTTTGTTTAGATCAGCTCTGGTGTTTCTCAGCCAGCCTTTAACATTCAGATGCTGTTTTCATTTTAATGTGCAGGAAACTTCTTGACTGCTTCTCCTTTATTATCCAGTTCATGTCTCTACAAAACTAACCTCCAGCCATGATGTATAAACCTTTAGATTTAACGTTTATTAAAGATAATGGTAAGTATAGATCCTTGAGAGCTTTGACTGGTGGTGTTCACCAGTACAATCTGATACTGTTTCTCCACAATGTTTTTCACTGTAGTATGTACATGTAAGGGGTGTGAAAGTGAATTTATAGTAATGGATTATTACATTTCTAGGTGGAGATGTCAGAACCTGCTGATACACAAGGTTTGGAGCTGAACAAGAAGCCAAAGGGACTGGCTCAGCAGAAGAAACTGAAAAAGGAGAGCAAGATAAAGAGAGAGAACGTGTGTGATGATCTGAATGAGACTGAAGGTTTAGCAGTAACCTGGTTAATAGACCCAGCTGTGTGTTTGATACTTTAAGCAATGGTTCACTTGGCACTTCGTACATCGTGAGTTCAGTTTGGTTTTACAGATTGAATCGTTTGGTTTTGCCACACCAGTGTTTCTATATTTTTATTGACCTTTGTGTTGTTTTTATGGTTATTTTAAGTATAATCGTCTAAATAAACTGACAACTATCTATTCTGTTTTCTTTATTGGTGATGGTTATCACTTTAGTACTATGATCCAATCATACTGTTTAAATAACTTGTGAAACATTTACAAATCTGAGGCTGGAAAAATTTCACAAAAGTGATTCATGAAAAAGTTCTCAGATTTTTAAAAACTTATTAAAAATGTAATAAGTTTTGATGTTTCTTAACTGTATTATGAGAGGCCTTATATAATACAAACGTAATACACTAGAAGAGCTTAACAGTAAATGTATACATCCACTATCTTGCACTATCTTGCTGTTATTTTTTAAATGTGCAAAAAATAATGTTGTAATCATAAAATTTTTTTGAGAATGTTGTGAATCTGTCCTCTGGTTGTGTAATCTTAGGATATAAAATGTAAGCCTGAATAAACTGGCTGTATTAAATACACAACCATTTTTCAATGATTCAACTGTTAGCTTGTTACAGTCAGTCAGTAAAACATTGTAATGGAACTGTTGAGAGTTTTTCTAGCAGATGAGGTTCTTGAACTGGCTTGTTACAGTTCTTACTATTCACAGATTTTAACACTGTTGTCCAGTCAACATTCAGAACTGGAGCAGTTTTGTGCTTGTTTTACTGTTTGTTTTATTTCTCTAAACAATTTTGTATCTTTTTTTGGTTCTGCTATGAACCTGCAACGTTAGCAGCTCAAACACAAATGACAACACACTGCTACTTTAAAACATTTTATTTTGAATGCATATCTGATAAATATAGTCAATCTTTGATTGATAGAAATTAAGCAATATATATAAATTCATAAAAAGTGATATTACCTCTAATGTGATAAGAAATTATATTCCTCTTTACAAATTACAGAAACAAAAAGCATAAAAGCATTTTAAATAGATATGTGGACAGCGGAGACTGACAGCGTATCTGAGGGATCATGTAGCTTCTCTTCCACGATAAACATCAGCATCCATTTCTCACTGTGGGGAGAAACAAAAAATATAAACATACATGATCATAACTACCCAGCTATTCAATATGTTTAAACAGGAGCAGATGGTTGTAGGAGATCTGATCAAACCCAATAACTTAACTAACCGCCCACCAGCCGGCAGCACAGGACCAAAAGTTTTTTCTTTAACTTTATGCAACTACAAATGTCAGTTTCCTGTTGATCTGCTGACGCCAGCTCAGCAGGCTAAAAATGGAAAGTTTCAGTCTATATTTAGAAGCAGGGGACACAAAAGGTTTTGTTTTACCAGGTAAAATCACCTTCAAATAGAAACTGAAGCATTTGGCTTTGTAGTGCCTCCACTAGCCACTGTTGTAATATTAAAATGTGACAACAACCTTGATAACAGAGAATGTTCTCAGAACGCTGGCTAACGTTCTCTGTAAGTTATCTAAAAACATTCTTGCAATAATCTTAGTATAACTTTTTGTGTTGTACATATGTATCAAAATGTTATTTTTAAGTTGTTAGTGGAACGTATTAAAAACATTGTTAAATGTTTGACTAGGCAATAATGCTAATACAACATCTAAAAAGTGTACGCTTTGAATGTTCCTAAAACATTTTTAATGTTTCTTAATGGAAACGTTAAGAAACGTTAAGACATTAAGAAAACGTTCTTACCCTAAAATGCTGACTAAATGTACGTGCCAAGCCAGAAACCTAAATAATGAAATGAGTTTATTTGCCAGTGGCATCATGATTAAATTGAATGATTTCCTGTTAGATCGATGACCTGGCCTCTGTGTGTATTTTAGGTCTAGTAAGAGCTCAATATTTAACAGATCCCAGAGCAGTGACCCATATAAGTGTGGCATACATTAGTTAGACCAGCACAGGAAAACACTGAGCTATATTCTGTGTTTCAGCACTAATAAACAGGCCCTTAAAATAAATATGTTTCTGCCATTTTATGGCTCAAAATTAATCATTACCCTAATAATTAGACTGCAATAATTAAACTTGGTCTATTTGAACCGCACAGAAGTTAAAATGTTTAGTGATTAAAAATGGTTATTAACAAAGAATATTTCATATTCTATTGTATTCTGTATTTCATATTCTATTTTCTATTTTTCTTCATATTCATTTCAGGGTCTAAAGAAAACTGGACTTAGGAATTTAGAAACTAGAATTTACATTTTCATTGATTTAATTCCCTTGTAAGGAATTTAGCCATTAAAAAGCCTAAAATAGCTGAATTATGAGTTGAGATGTCCACAAACCATTATCAAGATGGGCCTGAACCAAGTTCTCCTGCTTTATGGTGAGTCTGGTTGGGCTGCTGGTTCTCTGATGCTGAATGGACAGGCATGTGTGTTGATGGCCGTGGACGGGTGGAGATCTTCCTAAGGTTGGCGACACTCTTGAGCTGTACGCCCTCTGATGGGCCCCAGCTGAGCAGAGATCTGAGACATTAAACCCTGGAAACATTGAGTTGGCTGTCTGGATGCCATCGCTTACTGTGGTGTTTTGGTACAAGGAGACTGCACCCTGTGTGGCCACCATATTCGAACCGTGGGCTGGGGACGTGCCGTGGCCCCCTGGCACTGCATTCTCCAGCTGGTAGTGTGCGGGTGGGTGCTGATGGTGACGTAGGGCACTAGGATACATGCCTGAGTGAGATTGCCCACTTGGTAAGACACAACCATCAGCCAAACAGCAAGAGGACGGAGGTACGCCCATAACAGGGTGCACAGTACAGCCTAACTGTGCATACTGGTAATCCTCCACAGGCTCCGCCTTAATCTGTGGCACTGGACAGGAAAGGATAATAAGGAAGGATATAATAATAAATATGTTAAAAACAAATAAAGAACAGTGTGTATTAGCTAAACTGCGAGCTGTTGATCGTTACAAACAAATGTAGCAAACATGGCACATAAACACAGAACGTGCAGGCACAGGTAACACAATCTGACATTTTCAAATGCGTGTACATTCAAACAAAGTGCTTCATGCATCACAATTTTTACAGTTTACAGTAGTCTTGTTATCACAATCGAACAACACTTGATCACTCAGATTCTGGGTATTACAGTAAGTGATGTGATGTGTTCATTAAGAGACTGGGGAGCTCACCTGACAGAGGTGTGTAGGTGAAGTGTTGCGGCTGGCTGCATTTCTTCTTCCCGTTCAGCACACGGAAGTTGACTTTCACCAGGTGGCAGATGTTCTGATCCCGATAGGAAGGAATTTCCAAGAACAGCAAGTTCTGAAAAGAAAACAAACTGGATTCACTTTTAAATGGAATCATTTTTTACTCTGCCCTAACAGTCTGAAATACTCACCGCCGTGCTTTTGTCTCTATAAACTTTTGCTTCAGCCTCCCAGATCTGTAAGTCCACTATAATGATAACAATAATAAACAATCATGAGACTGCAGAATGGATGTTTAGGGGAAAGCAGACACATTTAAACCCTTAATTCTTTTGTGTTTATTAATAACATTTAAGCTTTGAAATAGACTTCCACATATAAAGAAAAGGTGAGAGTTGTCTGGTGTGCAAATCCCGCTGCTGCAACATATTGCTGCTGCAAGGGTGTGCTTGGTGGTTGCTATGGTGCTGCTAGGTGGTTGCTAAGGCTAAGTCCATATTTAATGCCTGAAGCCACAACACTTTACTGGTGTTAACATGAGCAACAGAAAGACAGTTTCATGCATTGTGGATAAACTTCCCAGTCCTGATGCGTTACTGTCGATCTGCAGTCAACACGCTTGAGTAAAAGAGAAGAAAGAGATTCTGTGCTTGTAGATTGTATCTGTGCCGAGCAAAACCACATCCTGTTGCACCTCACTGCTCACCTCAGTGGAAAGCGGGCTAGAAACTCTGCTTGCGTCAGATGCCGCAGGTCGTTTCTGTAGGATCTCAGTGGGTTGAAGTTGTTGTTAATATAATAATAATGCTTTTGCCTTTATCATTGTAATACCATACTGAGATTTGATGCTAGTTACAGTATTTTTTTTAATATTATTAATATGTTAAACTTTTTCTGGTGTTTTCCAAAATTTTACCCCCAGATTTTATTTTGTTTAATCGTATTGTAATTCATTTAATTGTACTGTATTGTAGTTGTATTGTATTTTATTCTATTCATTTCACTTTTTTCTTGCACTTCATACTATAAGTTTGTGAATGTCACATCCTGTGACAAAGAATGTTACAAACACTGCTCTCAAAGGTGCTATATAAATAAACACATATTTACATTTAAAGTAGCTAAAGGAAACATATTACACATTATATGTTGTGTAGGAGTAGTCGATTTCTTGGCACCGTGTCGTTTGCGCAGGTTGCTTTGCAAACCTTATCTCTTTTCTCACTTTTGTTGCAAAGGTTCACCAAACCAGACTGCCATCTAACACGCATGTAACCTGTCGCTTCACAGCTCCAGTCTGGACCTCCGTTTTCAGGATATGCAAAACACATCAGCACGACTTTAAACAAATCGTATGCTAATGCTCCCACTGATGCCAGATAACGTCTGAAGTCAAATATTTCAAAAACACACAGAACAAAGGTTTAGAAGATCTATTTTTGATGTCTTGTAGCTTTTATTTATTCAAGTAAAGTGAGACTAAGATTTGTCTAACGGATTGGTTTTCACTGAAACGTTTCAGTCTGTTTGTACATCAGCCACTTCGAGTGAGTCATTTTCAGTTTTAAAGATACAGTCACCCAGTTATGAAAATGCCGTTTCCCACAGATGAAAGAAAGTCATACAGAGTAACTAATGACTGAATCAGCATTGTTGGGATAAGGTTTTTTTAACGCTGATTGTTATCTGATTGTTATCTGTGTGTCCGACACTGATATCACTGATGCTGTTGTACTCACCATGCGATTTCTCGTAGAAGATAACTCTGGATTCAGAAGTGAAGTTCTGGCCTCTTAGAACCATCTGAAGTCCACCCAGAGCAGAGCAGTGGTCCATGTCCTGATGCTCAACAGCAGGGGCCGACCTTTGAGCTGCAAGACAAACCACACCAGCACTTCATCTTAACAGCATTATTTATACAATAACTACACAGATGGGATTTCATAAATTCAGTCAAGTGTGTCCACTGAGATGAAATGAAACTGTGTTGGTCCAAAAAACCCAGCTAACAATTTAAGGGTGTGAGAATGTTTCTCTAACATTTACATTAAATAAACATATTAAAAATGTCTGATTGAATGTTCTAGAAATAATCTGTTATTTAGATGTTATATTAACATTTTTAATTCGCAATGTTTTTAAAGCATTCCACCAACAATTTAAGAACAACACTTATAACACACATATAGAACTATATGTAATGCTAAAAAATGTTACTGTACTACTAACCTTACTGTAAGAATGTTTTTTGATAACTTTGAAAGAACATTTAGAGAATGTTAGCCAACGTTCTGAGAATGTTGTGTGTTAGCTGGGAAGGCGGTAATGCTTACAGCACTCAATGGTGTGCGAGGCCACTTGGAGAGAGATCCACTGGCCTCCTGGTTGTGGCACATGGACACGGAAGACCAGCCTGACTCGAGTGTTCTTCCGACCAACATCCGTTTCTCCTTTTTTCAACTCGATGTCGGCATTCCTCAGTTTCAGGATCCCAGCACAGTCAATTCTACACAAGTGAACACACACAGGCAAAGTTCAAAAACAACTGCAAAGGCAAAACAATCAAACGTTTTTGATATGTAGGACAATGTTAAAAATGTTTTACTATTGTTACTGCTTTTCAAGTTATCAAAAATGTTTTAGATAACTCTAAGAGAACTTTTAGAGAATGCTAGCCAACATTTTGAGAACGTTTCCTGTTAGCTAGGTACACATTAATTTTTTGTAATGTTTAAAGAATGTTCTAATAAGGACACATATATGAGGATGCGTGTTATACAGCAACATTTCTATTACACTGCCCGCATGTTCTCCTTTGGTTCCAGTGGAACTTCTAAAATCTTGGTTCCATTCAGCACGCATTCCTGACTGCTGGTGGTCACAGTTTTGCCAGTGATCCGATGGACTTGATAGAAGGCGTGAGCTCTGAGGTTCCTGTCATCAGCTGTACCAATGAAGATCTGAAGAGCAAGTGGATCTCTCCCATTGTATCCTCGTAACTAAAGATATTGACGACAGTTCACATCTGCATGTCACTTCAGTCAGTTTCATAAGCTACACGATAGATAGCGTAACATGTCATATGTGATTATACATTAAACTTCCCAGCTAACAGTTGTAGGTTGTAAGAACATTTCCATTATGTAACAAAAACATAAAAAATGTTTATTTTGAAAGTTTTAGGAACGTTCAAAATTTTTCAACGTTGTGTTAACGCTATTGCTTGGTTATAAGAATGTTGCTCAAACTTTTATTAATTCTGTTTTTAAAGCATTCCAAATTATAATGTTTTTGATATGATGCATAACATTAAGAAATGTTGTAACATTACTGCAAGAACACTTTTTGATAACTTTGAGAGAACTTTGAGAAAACTTTTAGAGAACGTTAGCCAATACATGAATGGAATGGAAATACATGAAAAAAAATATTTATACAGTAAGGTCCAACAGTCAGTTTGTCAGCAGTACACAGAGATTACCAGTGACAAAATATTCTTTAAAAGATTCTTATTGCAACATTAACAAAACAAAAAACAATTTACAACAAAACAAAACAAGGAGAGAGGAAACAGACCACTCTTGTCTAATGATGTCTAAGATATGCACACTAGTAAGTGAACGAGCTGCTGATATGACATATTGCCTCAGTGACAGTGAACACAAAACACAGATCCTCATTTTCCTAAATGTGCACATGGCATTGTGACAAGGAAATAAAGTCACCACAACCGTGTTATCTGTCTATCTCTTTGCTTCTGCCTTATTTGCCTTTTCACCCCTTAGTTTCAATGATAGTTTCAGGTCGATCAATCAGTCGACATTTTTACAGGCACAAACAGTCTTTCTTAGAATTCTCAGCTTACCTCACATACTCACAAAACCGATAAAACAAACCTTCCCCTCCCACTCATTCTCTGTTTCCTTTAAATACAAGTGGATTTGTCCTCAGTTTACCTGAACCACAGTATGGCCGCTGGAAGATGCTTTGACAGCCCCTCGACTCCCCTCGGTCTCGTAGTGGGCCCGGTGGTGCTGTCTGGGCTGAACTTCGATTCTGAGCTCGTATTGGTCGGTTCTGCTAGGGAGGGGCCAGTCCAGAGCAGGCTGGGCCACCACTGGCATACTGACCAATGAAAGATTCTTTAGTTATTATACGTAAACATCACAACAAACATTCTGTAGGGACATTTCTCAGAAGAAACAGATTCTTGGTTTTAAAGGCAGGGTAGGCAATATTTTGCAGAAACATTTTTGTTATGCTGGTGGAAAGTCTTTTGGTCTGAACGAAATGCTTCAAAGCTAGCTTGCTGTTGCTAGCCTTTACGAAATTGCGCACCGTACCTTTAAAGAGATTTAATTTGTTTGTTTACTGTGTATTGCTATTATTTCTGGTTCTAATCAGAGATGTGTGTTTTCCCATTTATAAGTTGCTTTAGATAAAGCATCTATCATACCTACAAACTCCAGTGAGTGTCTGACTGGTCCAGTTGGCAGACATGAAGTAGCAAGATTCCATAGTGAATTCTTTTTTCACCTCCGGCATGGATGAAAACAGACCTGCTTGGTTTTCCGTGCAGATGGAATACTCTTGACTGGATCTGACCATTTTAGTTGGGATCAGTTTGGTCAAGCTGCTACTGAGGTTGTTCAAAGAATCCTCCAAGTCTGCAAGATGACCATAAATCTCTGGGGGCTCGTCTCGCCCACAGCAGTGTGTTTGGGGCCTCTGGACCTGATCATAGGTACGTTTGCCCTGTGGAGAGGTGGAGCGGGAACGCGGAGATGATGAACGCCGATCCAGAAAGGTCTCTTCTGTGATGCTGGTGCGTGGGGACGTGTCTGGAGAACATGAAGCTTGGATGGCCTGAAGCCTTGGGCACAGCTCAGCTTCCGTCACTCCAGCCAAACCTCCTGCACTGCTGCTAGGAGAAAGGCAAGGCGAATACGTTCCTGGAGAACAAGCATCGGAATGCCAGCTTGTGGAAGAGGTGCTACTAGCCGGGCTGAGACATTGGCTCTCCCTGTAGGATGTGTCGTACCCAGGCACAGTGAGCATGGGCCGGTTGATGTTCATGGGGCTGGTGTGCATGTGGTCACGATGGTGGTGCAGGTCAGGGCAGGTGATCTCAATTCTCGGGCTGTTGCCCTGTGTGGCACCCGGATGGGCGGAGTGCCCAAGAGATGGTCTGAGATCAGACTGATCGTAGAGAAGGTCATTGGAAGGAAGATGGAGAGAGAGCTGAGAGACAGAGTCATGGCTGTACAGAGGCAGATCTCCATGAGTGCAAGGAGAAGTTCGATTAGTGCTGTGGTCAGTGGGGGCAGCAAACTCTGATAAACAAGAGTGAAAAACACACACAGAGCTGTTTCACTAGCTGCACTTCATAACGTAATATTGAATATTAAATATTCTAATAATGTGACATTATTTATAGTACACAACCAGAAGTATATTCTGTAAATGTGTCATGTGCCCTGTACACTGCACAGACGCACAATCTCGCTCAAATCTAAACCTCAACAGAATGAAAAGCAAAACTGCAGTGAAAATTTCCACTACATCTTCTCAACTGACTTCTGAACCTTTTCCACTTCTAATCCTCTTGAAGTACCATATAGTTTTTGCACAATAGTTTTTTCTTAAATTAATAATATATTGTTTACAGTTTTAAAACAGTGCTGTCAGTGCAGAGCTTATCCGTGCTGACAGGGAATGTTCTCAGAACATTAGCTAATGTTCTTTAGAAGTCATCTCAAGTTATTTTCTTTTTCTTCAATTTCTTGCTGTAACGTAAAATGCTTTAATATATATATATATATATATATATATATATATATATATATATATATATATATATCTCAAAAACTTTATTCTTAAATTGTTAGTGGAATAATAAAGAATAAACATGAATCACTTGTTTTGGAGAAGATGCCTCTTTAAAAATGATGCATTTTCCCATTTGAAGCGCACTTACCTTGATCTTCTTGGGTGAAATCAATGCCAGGCTGGTTGTACAGGAACAGTAAAGGGAAGTCCAGTTCGTCCTGGCCGTCAAAGTTTTCGCATATATTATTCATTGGGGAGGTTTTGGGGCCACTGTTGAAAGAGAAGTCAGAAGAAATTAATGATATTAATATCGATATTAATGTCTGTACGTGGTGCGTGAGGCGCGCGCGCGTTCAGCTGATGGTTCGAGGGCGTTTGATGCGCGAGAGCTGCTGCGACCCGCAGCTTCCTGTTTTCAGAAGAAACTCCCTCACAAACCCTGAAAGCAGCCCAGAATAAGTCCAAGTGTTTTCTTATACACGACTGCTCTATGATGTTTGTGCAGAAAGTCGGTCTGTGTTTGTAATTAAACACGCAACCCTCGCCACAGAGCCTGCGGGTTAAAATGGGTTCTGCGCTGAAAACTTCCCACGACCTTCAGACAACGCTAATAATAAACACAAACTCCATATCAGTGATGAATATGCATATGTTCATCCCTGCGTAAGTAACACGGCTGTGTATATTTGAATTTAATTTACACACAAGTTTAAAATGAAGTTTTAAAGTCCTTCATAAATAGCTGATCAATATCAATATTGATCAAAGTTAAACTCCTGAAAGCGCAAATGATGCGGCAGCTTTAAAATACCTGCAGTTTACACAGTAACGCAAGCGAGTGTTGAATAGCAGCTACAACAGCGCCATCTGGTGGACAGACTCTGTAACTATAATGAGAAGTTGACCTGACAAGTTGACAAGTTCTGCAGTGACATGCATGCAGTTCATTAAAAATCTTTACGGAATATTTGCACCATTAGGAACACATGACAAAGAAAACTTTTCATCTATCTTTAAAAAAGTCATACCACTGAACTATTTAAGTGAACTGCAATAGAAAGTTTCCCATTGCACTCTTCTCTCTAATGCAAACTGCAGCAGGTCTGTAGAATACAGTGCATGTAAAGTTTATGTTGGTTTAAATCTGATCACGTATTGTAAGAGGAGATCCGACCAAAGCAAAACGCAAAGTCTCGAACTAATCAAACTGCTTCTTCTAAAATGGTTTCGTTTGTCGGCTGAAACGTCGTCGAAAATCTTTGACATTGATAATCAAGCAATATTACGATCGAAGCTAAAACCTAAGGTTCCCTGAACGTTCTCCCAAAACGTCTTTCGAAACGTTTTCAGCCTTACATTGTTAGCTGGGTTAAGTCGGTGGACACCCGCATCTCCTCCGCGCTCACCGCGGAGCTCGCGCTGACTCCTGTTGCCACAGCAACCACTGAGGATGAATCCGTGCGGCGTCTGATGCTGTAGCGTTACCGCAATGAGGAGGATGTAGCGCCTGTGATCGGACAGATCGGGATCTGACTCACTAAAGCGATTTTAAGAGGAAATGTGGCGATAATAAAGCGTTTGTGTGTCGGACATTGAGGGAAGAGGCTGGATGTGTCCGTGTCGAGTCGCAATCCAGAACTGACGGTGAGTGTATCGGTTTTAACTGCGGATTATAAACGTTACCAATCGTTCGTCTGTTTATTAAATCCCACCGATTTGTGGGCATTTTAGAGCAAGAAAATTCAACGCGCAATCGTGTTGTTTCGATGGCCACAGACGATGCAAAAGTGACTTTTCCTAAAGCAAACGTGTCTGAATAATTCATTGAAATTATCCGAGCTGCCCTTTAAATACTGAAGTGACTTGAAGTCAGACGAGCGACGAGGCATGTAAAAACCCTGTGAAATCATAGATACAACACGGAAGGATTTCGTTATGTTGTGGTAGCATCATTTTGTGTGTTGCTTTGCGATGAGCTTTACTGAAGTGCACAAAACTGGAGTCGTTCTGCAAGTTCAATACGTTTATTTCACTACTGTTGAAAAATCCGGTCAATCTGATACGGATTAGGATAACCTGTTGGATGTAAACCAGCCAAAATATGTCAAAATAATATATAAAATAAGTAAATATGATTTGCTCCCAAATTGTGCACACTATTGCTACCATTGGACGAAACTATATCAGCGTTAAAATAACACCTCATGTTATTAATGGTCATTTTCATCTTTCTGTCACTTACATGCAAATAAACTGCAAAAGCATTTATTCGAAAACGTACAATTTTTGCTGTCTTCTTGTCATATATAAGCTGGTTTGATATCGGATTTGACAGCTATATCCAGGAAATGATCCGACTCTTTCTAGCAAGTGAAAACATCCTTCGTAAGGCCTGAACACTAACCTCAATGAGAGCTGATACCAGCCTAATGAGCTGTGAATACACTGACTGAGAGAAGTCGTGTTATATAATGTGTGTAATGTGTGTAATGATAATCACCACTGAAGTCTCTGCAGTCATTACCAGTGTGAGTCACGTGACACACACACATCATGTTAATGATCATATAGATTCAAATCAAGTCCAGCAGCTTGAAAGAGGCGCATGCAGAACTGTGTACCAAATACATGTTATAAAGACCCCAGCTAACAGTATTACATTTCCCTAATGTTTCCATGAGTAACAAAAACAAAACGTTAAGAATGTTATTCTGAAAGTTCTGGGAACGTTTCAAATGTCCAGTTTTTAGACGTTGTTTTGCTTAGTCAAACTTTTTACATTTTATAATGTTTTCAAAGCATTCCACTAGTAACTTTAGAATGATATATAGTGTTAAACGTTCTGCTAACATTACTAAAAGAACATTTTTGATAGCGAACGTTAGCCAGTATTCTGTGACTGTTCCCTGTTAGCTGTGAAGTGCATTGCACCTCAGCCTCAGGATGTTAGCAGTTATCTTTTACATTACAAAACATCTCTTCCAATGGGCTCATATGTTAATAACTAAACAGAGGTTTAAATGAGTGCACTGGTTACCTGCGTCACTGGCTGGTTTGTATTTGTGATTGAGTGAATAAATTGGTTTGTGTGTGAACTCAGCACTGAGCTGTCATATCAGATCAGCCACAACTGCAAATAACTACAAGTGCTTTTGTTACTGCAGGCCAGGGGAGCTCTACAAAAAATAGTGCGCTACCTACATAGGCAGTGCATGTATACTTATAAGGGAAGGTGATTCCAGAATCAATAAGCTTAATGAAAACAGCTTAGTGTCTATCAGAAGACAAATAATAAACTCAGAATGTTGGCTAATACTCTCTACAAGGCCTCTGAAAAGGATCCAAAACGTTCTGACAGTAACAGCAGCAGAATGTTATGTATCATATATATCAAAAATAATTTTCTTAAAAAGTTAAACATCTTATGCGTCTAGTAACATTTTATCATTATCACCCTTTCTAGCAAATTTAAGCTTCATCATTTTAGCAGTTCTGTAGCCTACAGGTGTTACAGCACTGAAATCAGTTAAACGTGAGGATCTTTGGAAACATTGATTTTGAAAGGCTGACGTCAGCATTGGATCGGGCAGATGAGCTGGTTTTATTTATGTAACCTGCAGCACCGGGACACAGATGGTGTTTTCCTGTTAACGCCCCTCGCACCCGCAGCCGCACACAAACACACAGCCCACACACACATGCGCGTTCATCTCCTGCAGTTACTGGCACTACAGGTCACCAATGACAAATACCAGCTGACAATTTTCATCTTTATTTTATTTCTATTCATGAGTCCTGTTAGAAACATGACGCTGTAGACAAGCCCTGGTTTTAAAACTGAGCTTCTCACAAGTAAAGGATTTAAGTTTTTAATTTTTTGTTAAAAGTAGCAAAAATTCCTTCAGAATGACAACAGTATAAAATTCCTGTTTTCTTCTTTTGATTTGGGGGTGAAATATGACCCTGACATGAACTTCAGAGCTTTCATTAGATTCATCCTTGCCTGTTTTTGGGGGAGTTTATAAATAGAACCATTACATAATTTAAAGAGATTAATATGCTTGTCATTTTCATCCCTGCCAATATTTCTTAAAAGCCATCAAGATGATTAATTCTTGATGATAAATTTAAAACTAGCACATTTTTAATCTGAGTAAGTGTCTTTAAGTATAATACAGTTAACATATTCTACTGTCAATCCATCGGTTACTCAGCTAAATGCAGACGTGCCCTTAGCATGTATTGACTCTCTGCCGTTTTAATGGAAAATAAATTCTGAATGACCGTAGCTTTCTTTTAACCTTCTGTCTTCTGCTTCATCTTGAATGTCAAGTTTGAGGCAACGGTTTTTATTTAACAGGCTGTCTGTTAGTATGTGCCCGAGCTGATGTGTATGAGGAACCCCCGAGACAAGCTGCCACACAATGTCAAAGTCAGAATTTCAGTGCATGTCTGTGTCCTCAGTAGCTGGGCATGAGTGTGTGTGAACGTTGTGTGTGTGTTAGCGTGTGACACTGTGTGTGTTAGTGTGTTTGTGAACGTTGTATCCTCTAGCTACATGAATGCTATTTATAGACTGCCTTCTAATTCTAACAGCCCGTGCTTTGAGACATGGAAAGAGGGAGAGGAAATAAATATCGAAACATTCCGTTGTGGGAAATTAAATTGGCATGTTAGCTGCGCGCTTGTTATCTTTAACATCCACTTGCATCACTTGTTTGCCTCATGGCGTTGGATCTGAGTCACGTTGACAAGGGATCAGAAAATACAGCAGCTAATTACACAAATATAATCACTTTTCAGATTGTATTCCCTTTGACGCTTGCCACGCCTACGGCTAGCACAAACAAGAATCTTCTTTACGCAGCTAACAGGGAATGTTCTCAGAACATTCTGGCTATAGTTCTCTCAATGTTATCAAAAACATCCTTGCAGTAACGTTAGTAGAACTTGTCATGTATCTTGTTATATAATGTTATATATCATATATATCAAAAACGTTATTCTTAAGTAGTTGGTGAAAGGTTTAAAAATATTACAGAATTAAAAAAAATGTTTAAATAACATTCTACAACCAAGCAATAACATTCATAAAACTGGATACCGTGCATGTTTCTAGAACTTTCAAAATAACATTTTTGTTATTTAATGGAAACGTTAGGGAAATGGTCTGACAACCTAAAATTGTTGGAGGGGTACACTCTAGTCAGCTGCCTTGCATACTGTTTAATTTGATATTTATGCAAATATGTAAACAGATATCCACACTGATCAACCACCAATATGAATATGTACATCTATGTTTGTTACAACCCTGTATATTGCACTCATTACCAGTATTGTTGCAGGAGAGTTTGTATCATACACGCCCACCTCTATTCTGACACTTTTATGTGCTTTATAGAAAGGGCATGATGAAGGCTTTTAAAGGAGAAGTTGTGTTGACTCAAAGACATTAGAAGGTTTTTACTCACAAGGGTAAGAAGAAGTGCTGACATCAAGTTGCAAGTGAATCTGTAACAAACAGGTTGACATTGAGTAATTTAGTGAAATAAAGTACAAAAGTTTTGAATCCATTACTTTTGTATTGCAGGTCACCAGCTCTTTTTCCTCTTTTCAGAAAAGAACTTCAAGAACCCCAAGGACAATATATGCAACATCCCTGCAATGTATATATTTTCAGTATTCATATCAGGATGATTTTGCTGACTGTCTCTGAATCTGCAGTTTTTCCACCTCATTCCAGAATCAATTATGGATAACTACAGAAAAACAAGCTCTTTGGCCACTCTCTGATTATATAATGATTGGTAGAGGCTTCAGTCTGCTGTGATGGAATATATTTGGACCTCTCCGATGTAAACAAACACAAATTTATCATGCACGGATTGTCTGTATTGTTGTATTTCAACACAATTAATCTTACTGTAAATATATCACAGCATAATTTCATGAACTTATCATCAATATTTATATGTTAAGTTTTCTGTCTGGACTCAGTCAAGAATTTTGAAGAATGAATTTAAGCGGTAAAACCGAGAGCGCTGCTCAGGCGCTGTTCTGATCACATACTAAAACGAACCACATTTGAACCATAGCACCTGCTGTCTGGCTCTTCCCTCCAGTCTCTCAGGATGGGTCAGAAGTCCGACTCGGAGACTGAGAGCTCCCAGGCACCTGTGCTTTACACCGTGGAGGAACTGGAATGCAAAATCTGCTACAACCGCTACGACACGCGTGCCCGTAAACCCAAAGTGTTGAGCTGCCTGCATCGCGTGTGTGCCAAATGCCTGAAGAAAATGGTGGAGCTGGATTCTTCTCCAAGTATCATCAGCTGCCCCTTCTGTCGCCACGAGACGCATGTCCCCGACGAGGAGATCTGGCTCCTTCAGGATGACAGCAACATCCTGGCCATCCTTACTTATCAGGACCGTGTACGTAAAGGTGGTAGCACACCCAGTGGAGAGGTTCTTCTGACACCCAACGGTCTGAGTGGAGGAGGTGGTGGGGACCAATCCCACAGTTCTTCGGACTGTCTCGTGATCACAATCATGGAAGTCCCTGGAGAGTCTCAGTCTTCGGATTCAATGAGCATGCTGAACATGGTGCGCTTGTACCGGCCAGCCAGCTTGGACTCTTTGCCTTGTCACCTGCCTGTGCAGAAGTGCCGGGCATGGACGTCCCACACAGTTCCTCGGTTCTTGATGGGAGTCCTCTGTCTGGTGTACTTCAGCTCACTGCCCCTCGGGATCTACTTGCTGATGATCCAGCAGCTCACAATGGGAGTGGTCCTGGTCAGCCTGGTGCCCTCCACCCTGGTCCTCTGTGTATTCTACGGCTTCTGCCAATGTTTGTGCCACGAGATTATGGAGGCTATCGCCACCTAACAGCTTAGCACTGGACAATGTGTGCCAGCAAGAAGAAAAGCCAAATTTATGATGCCTATCTGTGGCTCTCTTCCTGTGAAAGACATCCCATCTTCTGTTTCACCAGGTTATACCAGCATCTGCCAGTGAACTCCTTGAAAATCACCTCACGTCGCACAAAGGGCCAACTGTACTTGACTCTAGCAGTTAAAGCTTGAATACCAGTGCAAGCTGGAGGAGTTGATTTTGGACTTTTGCATCAGATCGCTGTGGTTTTGAAATGTGTCTATCACACAATGAGTTCTCAACAACTGTGATATGAATAACACATAACAGAAGATGACTTCCCACTGTTCCTTTAACTTAAAAAAATAATATGTTCAATAACACTATATAATTTGTTGAATATTTTTGTTGTCACAAATATCTGTGGTAATTTAAGCCAATGTCTCAATGTTCTTGTGGAAGTTTCTAGTTGCCTTTGTAAGGCATGTCTATGGGCAAGCTGTAATGTAAATGTAAAAACAGTGAATATGTGTTTGTCATTGCTATGATAATGAACAAATATTCTAAAGCCCACCTGATACATAATCAATAAAGATTCCTCCAGATATAACAGAACTCTTTAGGATGGAGTAGCTTGTACTTTAGCATCAGGACTCAGGAATGTGTGCTGAACAAGCCTGATCCAGATCCGGCACATCATACTTGCACCATCTCTGTTTGAAACAAAGTAAAATCATTATTATAAACTCACAGTTGCAGATTAGGGTAAGATAAGGTTTTGATCACTGATCAGCTATGTACTTCCTCAATAACTCTATTTTAAAAAAAAGTTACAGACAGAAAGGCAAAAGTTACAGAGTGTAGCTTAAATATGGAAAACGACAAAGAAAACCCCCTTACATCACAATTCTGAACGTGAAGCAGATTATAAACATAATGACTATAATGAGGAATTGTGTCAGTGCTTTTAACGGCTTTGCTGTTTTGCTAATGGAATAAACTAATATTACTGGTGTTGCTCAGGAGACTCGACTCATGGGAACGCATGTTGCATCAAGCGACAAACTTTCAAACAAGCCCAAGTAACCACAAGGGGGTCAATAAAGGATCCCATCTGTTTCTGCATAATACCACCCCACTCTCCCACAAGACAATTAACTGCAAATAAACCGCTGTACACAGCATTCGCATTAGCAAACATGCACATATAAACAGACAACTGCTCGAAGTTACGCTCTTAATGTAGAGCACTGCTCTTCCAACATACCGCGTGTGCTGATTCTGAGATGATTAGGATATATTTAATGTTACACAGCATGAGGGTTTCTGGGAGCATGGAGTTTTGGGCCTAATTTTAACAGATCTTCCTTAAGACCAGCTCCTATAAAAGCTTTGGAAAATAAAAACAGGTGAGCATTCAGACACACTGTGATTGTACAAAGTGTTTCAAACAGATTTGCAAAACAGGACGGTCAAAACGCTTTGCAGGCTTCAGGCCGTGCCCTTCTATAAGCATCTTTGAGACTGCAATATCAGTAAGTGGCTTTTTCTTTTAATAATTAAAATTCATACATTTGATATGTTTATAAAAAAATGTAACGTTCAGTTTCATATTTAGTTTAATATCATTATGTAGATATCATTTTGCCAATAGTAAACCAACCAAAACTGATATCAGAAAATGGGCAGAGCTGTGCTACTATTTAGCTTCTGTTCCTGCTGTTTTCATAAAGTAACTTTAATGATAAAATTTGACCCAACAAATAAGGAATATAGAAACTTCTGCATATTACTGTCAATACATCTCAGTTTCTTTGTTAATGAAAATAATTACACTGTTAAAATAAGTTAAAAATGTATATTGTGCATTTATATTGTGCTATGGTCTAATTTTTTACTTAAATTATTTATTTTTTTAAATTTCAATTCATTCTAATACTTTATGCTAAAACTAGTTCAGATTTTGTTTTTTTAAAATGATTATTCTAGGAGAGGTCGTACTTGCTCAAAGTTTGGGGAACAACTAATAATTGTAAACTCTCCTATGAATTTTAGGTCGGCCACCACACGAGTGGTAATGAATCGCTGGCGGCAATCAGTGGTGGAGATTCAGTCCAGGAAAAGGCAGGTGAATGAATGCGAGCGTGCACAGGCAGCCCTGAGCAAGGTGACGGCCTGCTTCCAGCAAATGGCCACGTCCTTGGGGACCAACGTGGATGGCAGCTGCCTCCGAGAAGAGCTGGAGGAAACCAGGACATTAGCTCATAGAATATGCACAGGTAAGCCTGGAAAACCAGAAGCAAAAAGACAAACAGTATAAAGCCCTTGGAAACAAACAGGACACATTCACAGTGACATTTGCACAAGCTTTCCGGAGAGATTTTGGATCGCACATGTAGTACACCAGATGCATGTGAATAATGAATTTTCCTCACGAGGCAGTCACGTGATCTGAGTGACGTTAGAGGTAGGGTAGGCAATTTCGGAGAGGCTAGCAACAACAAGCTAGCTTTGATTCCACCCTCCGTTCAGAACGCTCTATAAAGTCACGCCTCCTCCAACATTTTATGGTCCTGCACCTTCCACAGAAAATGTGTCAATATATTTATACCACTTTATGTGATCATTGCTATTAGGATTTGAAGAGACCAGCAGACCAAAAGAATGTTTTTGGAACAAATCGCCTACCCTGCCTTTAAACATTTGCTCTGCACTGCAAAAACTGAGGTTGCCACATTTAGTTACCATTCATTGAACCTGTAATGAGAGTTTACTTGATCTACTCATGTTTCAGGGCTTCACAAGAGGTTGCTAGCTCTGCTGATAGAACTGGAGCAAGGGCAGGAGGACAAGGAACAGGTTGAACGACTTTGGGCGATTTACCTTTCCAGCTTGGAAAATTTCCAGAAAGACTTAAGAAAGGTCAGAGTCCTGCAGGAAATCTTTCCCCTCACCCAGCGCAAAGACCGACAAGCCCTGGTCAATGCTGGTTTTGCAGGTGGCACCTCTGAAGTAGCAGCTCGGGCAGCCATGGTGCAGACCCCATGGTTATCGGTAGAAGAGACGGCAGGTCCAGATCTCAAGACCCATGTGGAGGAGATCAATACTCTGCTGGAAGAAATGCTGCAAAGAGTTAATGTGCCACTGTGGTCTGTTGAACCCACACAAGAAGCCTGGATGGAAGGCTGTTTCTCCCGAGATAATGGGCAAGATGATGAGAGTTTGGAGGAGATGATGGAGGTGGAAGTAGTATCTCCAAAGAACACGTTGGGATGTTGCCATCACCAAAACTGCAAAGTTGGATGCCTGCTGTGTCTGCTAAGCTAGGATGGCATGAAGAAAGCTTTCAAATGAAGATATTTTCAGCGATAACCTTCTAGTTTTGGTCCCTGAACATTACACATTTTTGCATTTTTTTGCTTAACCTGTGGGAATCCTTAGTGCACATTTGAAAACCTTTTCCAGATTAAAGCTGCAATCCGTAACTTTTTTGATTATTGAGCAAGTACATGACAGATCAGTGTTCAACATCTTAACTTACCCCGATCACCAATAGTGTTTATAATAATGATTTATAATTTGAGTATGATTTCCTAGGAATTTGGCTTCATTTGACTTCAACATAAGTACGTAAAGTAACCTGCAATTTTATGTTTCAAACAGAGATGACGGTAGAGACAAGTTACAGATTGCAGCTTGAAATTCTTAACTGATCAATAATTAAGCAGTGCAAAGCTTTTGTAAATATTGAAAACAAACATTTAAGACATTCTGCTCTTTTTCTCCTATTTTCAGTAATCAAGTACACAAGCTCAAATTTCAATCAGCATTTTATTCAGGCACATTTAATACAACATAGAAATAATGTACACACACAAACCCACAATTCAAATTTACATTATTATGAACAATTAGATAAAACAAGACATATTTGAGCTCTGTGGTCAATTCTTATAGGTGGCATGGAGATGAGCTTTGTAGGCTGGAACAGAAGCAATATCAAATATTAGTGTTTTTTGCATAATTCAGAAACTGACTGGACAAGAAACTACTCAATTTAAAAGAGAAGAGAAAGACACAGCTTTATTTGGATACAGGAAAGAATGGTTACTAACCTTGCTGGTCATCCCATAATTCTGCAGCTGCAGTGTTCAATGGACTATCATTGTTGGGTTCTAAACAAAACATTAGTAATTAAACACGCCATGAATACAAGACCACTGGCAAATCAGAACAGAAATCAGAACATTTTTTTTATATACTGAGACGACATGGTATAACCAACAAGGTTGTGGGGGGGGCACAACCTACCTCCTAGTAGACTCTGAATAGACAGTAATATGGATCGGACATCATACAAGGCAGACCACTTGTCCTTCAAAATGTCTAGGCAGATGAAACCATTCTCATCAACATTTGGGTGGAAACAGGGTGTGATGAATTTCACTCGGGGGGCGTTGTATGGGTAGCCACTAGGAAACTCCAGTGAAAGTTTGTACCTCAAACCTTCATAAACCTACAAAAAGGGAGGGAATTTACACAGTTTGCCAATGGCACCAGCTTCCTGTTTTTAAACAGTCATGAGTAGTAATCAGATTTCCTGACATCAAGGAAAAGCTCCCACCGTTCCCTGAGCTCCATCTATCGTTCCGATCCACTTGAATAGATTGTCTGATTCTGGAAATGCTGAAATGCCCTTGTCTCCTGACATCTGCGTTAACAAAACATCTGAATCAGTACACTACATGGAAAAAGAAAGCGCAATTGCTGCTGCATATGAAGGCCTCACCATTAGTGTCATGAGCTCCTGCTGAAGTCTGTGGAGGGAAAGACGAGATACGAGACAGAATGTAAGTTTGTCCGAAAAAAAAACTACCAAGAACAATGGACAACTTTCACACAATTACAGAAGTGAATAACTATTTATTTATGTGCGTAAACTGTTCTTTTAACGCTGTTCAAGTGCTGAAACTGATGGCAAAACTAGGAATGATAGTTTGCAGTCACTTCTAGATGTACAGATTACATCAATAATAAACAAACCCTGACCATTCAACACCCTTTACAACATCTAAATGAACTTATAAAGGATTTCCTGAAAAGCTCTCCCCTGTGATTTATCTGTCAGCTCTGATCTCAGAACAGTTCTGATACAGATACAACATGTAATAAATAAACTGCAGCAGGATCCCGTATGATTGTATTAGGATGTTCATATTCATCCTTCAGAATCCGGATTGCTTCCCCGGTGTGAGTCCAGTGTATCAAACACTGATGTTATCGGAATAAGCCCGATAAAATCCGATTACACATTGAACTGAACATCTTTAACGCTGCAGACATGACGCGACGCGCACAAACCCAAAACGCTTCCCCGCTAAACGCAACGCCCAGCGCGTCGCGTCGCGGATGAAAACGGGATCAATCCGCTTTTGTAACTCGTCAGTATTTTTCGCTTGTGTTTCGTCAGTGAATCTCAGTATTTGTGTCGGTGTTTTCGTTTCGTACCGTTTGGAGACCGAGCCTTTCGACACGGTGCCGCTGGTCTCGCTTCCTTTCAGCGCTGCGTTTGACGCGGCCGCCGCGGGGTCCATATTCTGTGAGGCCATCGCGTCACACCTGCGATGCGGCGACAGACCAAGAAATGATCATAATATGAAAATATTAATAATAATAATAATAATAATAATAATAAAATGTTTCTTTAAAACAAACAAACAAACAAACAAACATGACGTCTAACCGCGAGCAAACGCTGAAAGAGATGAACGTAAGTGCATGTGAAGAGTCAAACGGAGAGTGAACAGCTTCACACGGAGCAGACAAATGGGTTCAATTACACAGACAGCATTACGAACACGACCAGAACCATTTAATTAACAGCGTTATACATTCAGAAAACCAACTAACGATGAATTAAGAGGAAACAAGAGAAAAGCTGTCAACCTAGAATGCGCTAACGATCGATACAAACGAACCGGTCCGGTCCAGTTACTATTATTAATAATAAATTATTAATAAATAATCGTAAACAGGAACTCAAACTCGTACTTTTCACGTCAAATATCCTCCCCGCTCGAGCTCGGCGCTGTAGTCACACTAACCGAATCCGCTGCGGCGTTTAAAATCGCATCCCGCCCCCCGTTTAAAAGTAACTTCTCCAATCGGAATTCAACGCCCACTCGTCCGTTTAGCCAATCAGAAGCGGATACTCACAGGCATGTTTTGCTTAGCAACCAATGAGACATAAAGTAGTTCTAAAACAGTTTGATTTGATTGGTTGGCTCAGCAGAGGGGTGTGTCTACAACGTTTAAACTTACAGACTCGATGACGTCGCTACCGCGGAAGAACATCCATTAAAAAACAAAACGCGCCACGAAACGCTTTAATGGTGAACATGTTAAACCATTTTTACTCATTTAATAGACATTAGGTGAGTGTAACAGCGATGAAATTCAGTTTGCATACAGTTTATTGTAAATAACCCATACAGAAATATCTTTTCTTTAATATAGCATTCTGCACTAATAGAAAAATACTTAGAATGATTAAAAACATTTCACTCCTCTTACATGCTATTAAGAAACTCCGTCTATTTAAAAAACACTTCTTATATGATCAATTTTCATTTGAAAAATATTTAAGATGACAAAAAATACTATAGGGTAAAAACAGCACACTTTACTGTATAATTCTACTCAGAGGAAGTAGCTTCAATCTCATCTCTTACAAATGAAGCCCAAGTATAATAAAAAACATACAGAGGAGGATAAAAGTAATAAAATGACTAAATAAATTCACTTTTTAAGCAGATGTGACAAAGTCAGTTTTTGTATTCTGGCTACAGAGAATCGTGTAAATGAAAGAGAATAAAAGAAACAGGCAACACTGAAACAAACACGCACTTAAAATCCAATAACCACAGCATTACAAAAGTCAGGCTTTAAAATATTTTTAAAGATATTCAATATTTTAAATATGTTTTTATATATTTTCTTCCATATTTTTACAGATGTTTTTAAAGATTTTCAAGTCTTTAATCAAAACCATGAGCATAGCACACTGAAGCCATCCAATCTGCATCATTCACACAGTCTGCAAACCAGTTAATAAAATAGAAGAATGTAAACCTCCGTCTCTGTGACGTGACTGCAAAGCGTTGGTCTGTTCTGAACATCATATTCAGCATACTAAAACAAGAATTAAGAGGTTATAATCATGTTGAGCAGATAGCACTCGAGTATCTGTGGTCCAACAACCTGCCCGCTGAGGTCCCCATCAAACGACACCGTTGTTTTCTGATTTTTGAGCTTCCATTGCTTTCTTCATCTTCTCCACCATCCAGGCGGGCACTAGAAACGGTTTCATTTCGTCCAGCTTCAGGTCAGGGCAGTCTCTATGAATTTACAGAGAGCATTATGAACTACGTTCACTCTACAATCACGTTTTTTATGAACATCTCATGTGGTGTGTAAGGAAACGTGTTTGTTTACTTGTAGTCTTCACTTCGGGCTAGATCCAGAATATCCTCTTCTATAAGCAGGTAGGCCTGAGGGGACAAATGTTTGAAACAAGAAAATAAGATTTCTTTCAATCTTGGGCTACTCTGTGTAGTTAGAAATGTTTTTTATAAGCCATGAAACCAATTTTCTATAATTTTCTACATTTCCTAAGAACAATATCCTAGAAAGATATTAAAATATATATATGTTTAGCACACAGATTTGGAATGACACAAGGTCAGGTAAATGCTGCTACAAGTTTTATAAAGTCTCAAGACATGGAGCAGTTGTGGCCTACTGGTAAGTGAATCGGGCTTGTGATAGTTGCTGGTTCGATTCCAGCGCTGGCAGGTAGCAACTGAAGTGCCCTTGAGCAAGGCACCTAACCCCTGAGTGATGTAGTGTGATGCCCACTGCTCCGGGTGTGTGTGTGTGTTCACTCCTCACCAGTTAATGCAGGTCACATTTCGGGTATGGGTTACCATATCTGACAAATATGTCACTTTCAAACATTCAGAATACACTTCACATTCTCACCATCTTTCCACCGGTGGCTCTCATGTGCTGTCTCTCTGAAAGCCAGTGTTTATCCTGGGCATCAGCGGCATACTGAGACAGGAACAGATAACAGTTACTTCCACAGACACACACAGCTGAATCACTGCTGATTGAATGAAGCCAAACAAACCTTGAAGAGCTCTGCATGTTTGATATAGATTCTTCCTCTTGTTCCGCCCATTCCCAGAGCTCTGAAATCATAACCAGCATCAGTTTACACTGAACGCACCCACAAAACCCTTTAATCACCACTCATTCATTGAAAAACACGTAACTTGTAAAAAAAAAAAAGAGACAAGACTACTCAGCAAATTTTGTAAACTTACTTGTTTGCTCTGGAACCCAGAACAAATGTGCTGTTCTCATTTAATCTTGATGGATCCCACTATTAAAATAAGCACATACACATTTACATTGCCTTCATGCATTTTATAGATGATTTTCTCCAAAGTTACTCACAGTGCATTCAAGCTATACATCTGATCAGTATGTGTGTTCCCTGGGACTCGAACCCACAACTTTTGCACTGCTAACGTAATACTCTACCAGCTGAACTACATGTTAAAAGTAACTCCCACACAATCAAATCAATATTTCAGTACACTGCTATTGATGGTATTAATAATAATAGTAATTGTGTCATTTTTAAGACAAATGCAAATAATCGTTACCTTTGGACCTTCGCGCTTTACTGGCTCAGATATTTTAAGTTTAGTTCTGCAAAGAAAATGTCAATTTCAAGAGCTTGAATCTAGAATCCTAAATGTGCAGAGACAAAATAACAACCTGAAATGAAACCTACGTGCTGTACTGGACCGGTCTGTCATATGACATAGCCGAACCTGGTGGACGACCTTTCCTCTACAAACAGACATATACATACATATTTATATGTGTACGTTATGAAGAAGCGTTATGAAAAATGTAGCAACAGTAGCAACTGGTAAATAAAAACAAAAAAGTGTGTAATTTCTCATCAACAAATGGAATTTCAAAAATAATGACAGATTTCTCAAGCACTATCCCCATCTTCTACAGGACGGACAAACGCCCTACCCCAAACTCACCATTTATACATTATATGAAACCATAACTTTTAAGCTAAAACATTATGGGGATCACAGGTTCACCTTCTTAGGAATGGGGCTGTCTCTCTGTCCAGAGTTATCATCCGGCTGCCGAGGGCGCTTGTAAAGAAAACAAATTCTCTTTTAGCCAAAAAAACTGAACTAAAATTCTCTTTTAGCCAAAAAAACAGAACTAAAAGTCTGTTTCATATCAGCTATATTTGAAGTTTTTCAGACAAGTATGAAAGCAACTTTGGATGCTTGGAAACATCAATAATCTGGATTTAATTTACCTTTGGGTCAAAACTAGGTTTTGGAGGAGTTTTCTCTGTGTCAGGAAAAAGCTGCTTTGCCTGAAACAGATGATTTTGAGTTTTCATTTGTGGGTTATTTTCCACACAATATATTTAATTTCAGGAATTGCAGCGTTCTTTACATGTTCCAGGCAGTTTCTGCAAACGTCTCTGATGAGTTGATCGGGCTGAATGTCTCCACCAACATTCTCTTTTACGTTGCTGGCAGCCTTCTCAAAAAACTGAACAGCAAAGAGAAGATCTCAATGAAGAAACATCAGACGTTATCAGAGTTCCAGGATGAACGTTGATCTGTCACTCACCTTCATGTATTTTCGAAACACGGCAAGGATGTCTTCATTGAAGCTGGGCTGCAGCACCGTCCGCAAAAGATCCATGGAGATGACGGGATCTGTGTAACTACACCCAACAACAGTGACGGTACATTATGGTTGTGTGGGATGTAATCCTTCTCTGTTAGCAGTTACAGATTGATATATTAACCGATTATTCAGCCGATTTTGAGATTATATGCATGATTATGGCTGCTAGTTGTGTGCCAGAAACTCATTGCAATAAAAGGATGTACAAGTTGAATGTAAAGTTGCATAAATGTTATGGACGCACCTGACGGTCATCTGTGAGCGCCGCCCCCTTCGATGCACCTGCCGGTGTTTGATCATGAGGTTCCAGGGGTTCTGCCATCCAGAACAAAATCAGCATGCATATTTAGATCAAGAACTTCAGATACATACATTAACATACATACGAGACGACTGCATTTGTGTTGTGCCATTATCTTATATGACAAGCACATTCATTATAATGTAAAACAAACATAACGTAAACGTACGAAATTTGCCTATTTGAGTTACACTGAAGCATTTCTACATTGCGTATTTGATGTGTTCATCTTAATCTGAGCTGGTTTTAATAAAACAACTTGATGCTGCACACACAGCAGACCAAAAGTTAGACTCACAACAGCCTGTCCGTGCTCGCTGTCCGGCTGAAGCCAGTCCCTGCGTCCCTCACTCCTCTGAGCCCCCATCATCTACTCTCAATACAGTATCAATAAATCGATATGAAGATCGATGTGCACTTTCAGGGCTTCCTGACGTTGATCGATACGTGCGGCTTGACAGCAACCCAATGCAGGCAGTTAGCTGCTAAAGCTAGCTCACATCAGATTCTTCATTAGCCACGAAACACGCAACGCAAAGAGTTTTTTACCCCGCACGTTGTTCGAGGCAGTAATTTTGTCCCCAAAAGTCACGATTTGCTTTTAATTCGCGGAGGAGATCGATGAATTATCAGTCACTTCCGTGAGATCGCAGCAACGCGGTGACGTCAACACTGCTCGCGTTTCAAAATAAAAGGCTGGGATTGGTGCTACGCATGCGCAGCGGTGTTGTGGGCGTGGCTACAGAACGGGCTCGTAAGCGTCGAGCGGCCATGTTTGTTGTGGCGCTGCAGCTGCATGAAATGTGCGTCCAGTTAAAGCGACAATATCTCTTTATTCTTCAGATTTTGTGTTTAGTTGTCGGTCTGTCACGGAACTACACATTCATAAATATACACAGTACACTGTAATGTCCAAAAAAGACAAATGTATCATGAAAACATCCTTGTGATAACGCAGCACATCTTTGTTAGTGCCACTGAGGAATGTCTGCAGTTTCTCAGAAATTTCCTTTCAGAAATAAGCAATTATTTGTCACTAACACATTTAACTACCTTAGTTAACTACTGGTCATTTGTTAAACTAATGTTAACTCCTTTGTTAGTTCACTAAAAATACTTATAGAAAACATCATAGTTCATTGCAAGCTTTACTATTAAAATCAATGTCTCTGTTAACATTAAAACATTGATTGCTTTAACTATTATGAACAAAGGTTAACAAATGCTCAAAAAATACTGTTCATTGTTAGTCTGTGATAAAGCTTATTGTAAAGTGCCGGCCGAAGATCTGTAATTAAAGAAATGAACAGAAGTAAAAATAAGAAATGGTCAGAAATGATTTAATTCAATAAAGGATTATACTATTTTACTGAGAGCTTTTCTGATTTAGAGGATTTTAAATCTTTATACCACCTCAGGTAATGAGAAATGCCACTGATAATGTACAGATGGAAGAAACTAATGATATATTTACATTCACTGAATCAATGTCTTAAGATACAGGGGAGACATTCATGGTATTGTGAATAAACACAAAGAATCAACAAATGCAACAGCAACCAAATATAAATCAATCAACATGACTGATAAATATAAATTGGTTACAAGTCCAGTACAGCAAAGCTTAAAGGTCATTAATCAACACAGATCTGCACAATTTATCCGGTTTTTGTACTGAAAAATATCAGGTCATGCAAAATAAAAACCCAAATACACTCCTGTAAGAAAACAAAGAACAAGAGAAATATAAAAATAAACCTACCAGTAAAAGGATGTTTTTGCTGGTTACACCTTATGCATTACTGATGCAGTCGTACACTATTCTACTCCAAGATAAGATAAACTCCTCTTTTAATAACACTTTGGTTTAGTTTAAAACAACGTCTATTTCATCAATTCTATAATTCATGAACAGTCATTTAGAACCTAAATGTTAAATAAAAAAAGACGAGGACATTTTTCTTTTCAAATAAACTCACAATTGCCGTGTAGGAAAATAACAAACAAATTTCATACTCATGTTCTGTACAACATCTACAGTTTTGCTGGTGATGAAAACACTCTGGGATTCAGAAATCCAGCAGGTGCCTAATGCTTAAACAAGTAGTAATGTTGAATTTTCTTAAATGGCAAACATTGTAACGTTATGATTCAAACCACTGGAATGAATTTAAACTAAATATAAAAGCCATTTCATACATTTTAATGCAACAACAAAGTAGCCCTGTGGAAAAAACAAATCTATAGTTATATACAGATGGAAGTGACTGAGTAAAATAAAGTTATAACATATGAATACAAACCTCTATGTACATATTAGCATGGCAAAAATATTAATCCTTGTAGTGTTAATAACTGCAACATTAAAAGCCCAACTGTAGCAACAAATTCAGTGAATAATCAATAACTTTTATCAGTTCTTTTTTTAAAATGTACATTCAAAATGCTGCCCAGTGATATTAATTTAATCTCTTCCTGTGTAAACAAAACCAACAGTTGACTTTTAAAGCACTTTTCACACATATATAAAACTATTAAATGAAGGCAATAGCGACCAATTTAAAGAATGGGAAGCCAATGCACTTATTAAAGATACTCAGAAGAATAAACCACAAGTTTTGTGCTTCTCCATTTACATTTTCCAGATATCAGGTGCTCTCACTTGAGAGATGAGAGGTAGACTCGCAGAAGTCTGCTTTTTTCTGTTTTTGGGGAGAAACAATTTGGGGTGTACATCGTTTTTTTGAATCAATTTGATAAAACACCACAAAGATGACAGAAATGCTTTCAAAATGAATAATCAATTAGAAATGAGCTGAACTTGTCTCAGTTTTCAGTTTACCAAGATGTGAGAGCTGAAGTCACTGATGTGACCTGGTCACAATATGATTTAAAAGTAAAAACAGGCATGTACTGAACAAGAAAAGAAAAAGTGATGAAGGTACAAACCCCGCACAGATGAACGTCAAATTTGCTGTTGTGTTCGGTACATATTTTAGGAACAGTTTAATGAAGTAAACTGACTGGCTTTTACTACTGACTGAATGGAGCCCCGACTGACTGACCTTTTTTAATTTCATATATATTTTTATATGAAGAAAGATTTAAACTGAACTTCTAAGTGGATGAAAGAGAAACACAGCGGTCATGAAGCGTGTTCTAAAACTAAGATAACAAGAACCAACAAATGTATTAAGAACACTAACAACTAATTCATGCCATAATAAAGGCTTTTAAACACAGCTGCCTGATCGCGTCTTGACACAGAATCATCTAAAATAAGAATATACAAGCATCAGACCCTCAACACTTGTGTGTCAGCTCAACAGTAAACCAGTAAACCTGAGAAACCTAAAAACGTTTCCTCGATAAACAAAACGGAAGAAAGAATGATATTTAAAAAATTACATTACAGTAATACAGTAAAACAATACTGTATTACAGCAATGTGAATTAAGGAAAAGATGCTTAATTGTCCAGAAAAACAAATTCTACTGGTCCTGAAAACAGGCTCTTTTATGCAAAATATGACTTGCTTTTGGGGTGTAATGTAACAGGCTTACATAAGATCCAAAGTAAAAAGGCCAAAGAAAAGATTAAGAAACATATACATTGCCAACGTTTACCTTTTAAAAAGACAACATAAAAAAGTGACAGAACTATAAATCCCAACAATTCTGAAACATAACATAACTGTAAACCTAAAACATACAATATTAAACAACAGAGGCTGGAAGAAAGTAACATGGATCTGTTTCGTTTCACATGAACATTTTTATGTCCAAGTGCCGATCTAAGACCAGCAGCGCAATTTTATACCTCAGCCAATCAATCAGAGACTCTTTCCATGACCTCACAAACATGGCCACACCCAGCGCCAGTCTAAATGTTTGTGGTGTTCGGAGCAGTCTTGTCTACAGGACTGCTGTTGTCTTGACTTCTGGCCCGTTCCTGGCCCGGTTTAGAGTCTTTGTCTCCAGTGCTGGTGGAAGATGGACCAGGTGAAGGTAAAGAACGCCCAGAAACTCTATACGCTTCCAGAAACTCTTGGATTCTCTCGGTGGTTGGCTCCCATTTGGCAAAACCAGCGTTATTTTGCAGGAAAATTACTGCTGTTCCATGAACGGCCTTGTAGTACATCTCGTCTCTGAGAGAAGCAGACAGTGAAGAGTCTCTTTAATACATTTTATTTACCTTTATTCAGATAGTACACACAGAAAAAGATGGAGAAAAGAGGGAAACAGGACTGGGTCAGGATCTCCAGTGGATTTAAACTTGGGTCGCCCATAACACGACCATTATTTAGTCTCTAAAAGCTGGTTTGAAGCAATGAATTGCAGTTTAAGTGCAAAGACAAAATGTTCATGTCATGACAGTTTACCTTTTCTGAAATAACATTAGTTTTAGTCAGATGGGGAATTAAAGGTGCAGAAAGCAATTTCTAAGAAACACTGTTTAAAATGAAACCACCTACCAAGCAAACAATTTTATGTTTTGCAAACAATTTTTGCTAGATGTCTGTTGTGTGTGTGTTAAATAAGAGAAAAAGGTGGACCGGACCGATCCAACAACACCATAACACTCTCTTAGCCAATCAGCAACAGAGGGTGTCCACCAACTGTCATAAGCTGTGTTGCGTTGCATGTTTGTTATTTTGAGGGCAGAGTAATGAAGGGAGTGTTTATTTAGGTGTTTATTTCAAAAACAGCATTTCTCACAAATCACTTGCTGCAGCTTTAAATACACTTCAGCTTAAATTCTTGGAGTGCTGTCTGACCTCTTGCAGATGTGCTGGGAGCCGCTGCGGTACTCATGCTCAAATGCAGAGATGCTCATCTGGTGCCTGCGAAAGCGACTGGCCTCCATCCGCGTCAGGGCAGGCGTGGGTGGGTTCCGCCACTCCGGCACGAAGATGATGAAGGACAGAGGCTCGCTGGAGCGCTCCAGAAGATCCTGAGAAAGACAGGAATGGGGTCAGTACAAACACTCATACCAACATATTCTGCAGTTTCAGTGGAAATTGAGATGAAGTCGCTTACTTCAAAGTGTGTCACCATGGCATCCATGAGTTCCTCACAGAATGGAGGGTTTGCCTCAAATGAGCCGCTGACTGGAGAGAAGCTGAAGAGCGGCCTGTGTAGAACAGAGGATACCATAGTAAAGCACTCAAAGTCACTCAAGAACATCAAGAACGACTTGTGCTACAGAAGTTTCATTTCTTTCATTTCACTCTGTCATCTCTTTTTTTAAGAAATTTAGCAGAATCATCCAGAACTAATCGCTTAATAAATTTTCAGTTTTTTTAGACCACATCGGAGAGACTATTAATAACAAGTTATCTTTAAAAAAAAAGATCCCGCCCTCCCTTTAGAGCACTCTCCAAAGCCACGCCTCCTCCAACACATAATGCGAAGGTATGCAAATACATTGTTTGACAGGCATGCAGAACATCCTATGATTGGACACATTTTATGGTCTTGCGCCTTCCACAGATTTAAATCTAAATATATTTAGGCCACTTAGCGACAGCTATCAGGATGTGAAGAGACTTTCGACCAGAAAAACAAAAAATGTGATTGAAACTGTTTTACTCATGAAAAACGCATGTGTACCCTCGAGACCCAAAGAAGCCATCGATGTCTGGAAACGCAGAGCAGAACTGCTTGAAATAGCAGTTGAGAGGAGATGCAAAGCACTCGAACGTAACGCCAAACTGTTTGTTGAGAGCCTCAAAAACAGGAACAGGTAGCGCCCCCTGCAGGCCGGAGCCCTCATTCACTCCAGAGCCAAACATCGCCTGGAAATCAGAGAAACAGTATTTCCACAATGTTCTTGCAAAACCTGGTTTCTTATGATGACATTTAAATAAATAACGAAAATAATACAACAAAGCAAAACACAGATGTTACCTGGTATCTTTTTATAAGGCACCAAACACGAGACAGGAACTTCTCGAACCTTGGGTCATCAACGCAGCTGTATCGATATAGGAGTTCCTGTGTGTTTCATGTTTTGAAAAGAAATTAGAGAATAAATCCATTAATTTAATCTTCATAGAAGTATTTTAATAAAAGATTAGAGAAATACATTTTGCTAATCACTGATTTTAAATTTTCACACAAATGTCTAGCTACGCAAGTTCATTCTTGTATGTTTTGTGTTCAGAAGTGTCAGAAAGCAATTTGTTGTGGACGTTCTTCAGCTTTAATTGCGCTGTACACACCAGTTTGTTAAAATGGCCACGGTTGACCTTCACCATTTCTCCTTTATAGCGCAGACAGGCGATGTCATTTTCAAAGTGCAGCTCAACGCGAGGTTGAGGAGGGGACGGGATGGATAATCTGACAGGATAACAATACACCAACCGGTCCTGAATCTCTCCCGTCTCCACACCTTCCACTTAAAAACAAAGAAGATTCAAAATTATTCTACTGTATTAAAACTGTGTTTGCCACAAAACTTGTGTGACACAATGAATGTGGAAAAGGGCTGTCCAAGCTCAGTCCCAAAAAACCAGTGTCCTGCAGAGTTTAGCTTTAACTTGCTTTAACACATCTGCCTGGACGTTTCTAGTCTGCCTAGTAAGACCTTGATTAGCTGGTTGAGGTGTGTTTGATTGGGGTTAGAGCTGAACTCAGGACACCTGCCCTCCAGGATCCTGTTCTAGGTGTGGTCAGAGATTTCCAAGGTGTTGCTATGTGCTTGCTGTGTTTTTAGCACGTTGCTATACAGTTGCTACTGTAGGTGTCTACTGAATGACTGGACGAGCCCACATCTCTGTAACATTATGCTCTCCAAATATGTCCTAAGTCTGATCACTTAATAGCAAACACCACTAATGAGTCCAGGCAACTTAAGACTAGCATGTAGTACAGGAACATTTTCAAAAGATTACAAATCTAACAGCAATAACCAACTGAATATCTAAGACAAACATACCTGAGATGTTGCAGTCTTTCAGCAGCGTGAGGTGAGTCTGGTGGATCCTGCGAACATATTCTGCAGAGATGTGATAAATCTTCGTACAGATGCCCTCAACAGAGTCCTTCGCCACAGCCGCCACATGAGGACCACACTGCTTCCGTAAATGCTCTAGACGATCCTGAGGAAACATCACAGTGAGATCAAGGTGGCACGCAGATGTTGCCCTTTTACAAGGGATGGAGACATTGAGAATGTACCATGTAATCGTCTCTGCCAGCAGAGTGATCTCGTCTCAGCCAGTTCATGGTGTCCTCAACATTCCACTTTACCACCTTTCGACTTTCAGGAGTTGCATTTCTGTGAACAAATTGGATTAATTCAACATTTTAATCTAAAAATCTTACCCTGCATCGCAATTTGCATACTAGCATCTGTCCTCGATAGCATTCGAAAGTAGAATTAGCATGTCCCAAATCGTAGCTGAAAATCAATGTTGAAATTAGTATCCTTAGGATTGTCTACTATTTTCTGTTGGATCCATGCACAGTCTAACAGCTGATATTACCCACAATGCATTGTGGGGAATGAGTTTAGTGACCCCACGCTGAATTAATAAACCAAATAAGTGATGCTTCACTGAATGAATAAATTAAAGGCAGGACAGGTGATCTTTTGCAGAAACATTGTTTGTTATGCTGGTTGAAAGTCTCTTCACATACTGATAACAATCACTAAGTAAAGCGCTCAAATATATAACTATAAATGTATAGCTTCTGTGTAAGGTGCAGGAGCGTAAAATGTTCGTCCAATCATTGCATTTGCTCCGAGCTGGGATGCAGCACTACTGTCAAACTTCACATTTTATTGGCTCTTTCATTCAAATAATCACCTGGAGTCTATCATCTTCCTGGCCGCCTCAGCATACCTGAACAGGAGTTTTCTGGCCTCTTCCTTGTACTTAATGCGAGACAGCCTAAAATTCACAGAGAGGGACAGTAGAAATCATTGTAGAAACATTGTAATGTTTGTTTAATACTGTTGTTAGTATACGACACGAAACAATGAGACTTGGTTGGTTGGTTGGCTGGTTTCACAGGGAGCTGAATGACCTGATGGGGATGTCGTTCATGATCTCTCGGCACATGGACGGGGAGATGACCGGGTCACACTCGCTGGGCAGGAGCGGATCCAAACCTTTATCAATCACCTTCCTCTCTAACAGCCAGCGGTTAAAGGACTCCCGCGGGGGCTCAATGCCTGCAGGCCATCAGGAAATCTCTGATTAGCATTTGCTGTTGTGTTTAATTACTGAAGAAAAGCTGGAGATTATATGTAATGATGTTTAAATGACAGAAGTGAGAGAGTGTGAATGCTATCACTGGAGAGCAAAGAGAGAAGAATTCTGGGTAATGACGGGATAACGGATCTGTGCTTTTAAAATGATCATCAAGATATTTTAGCAAATATTACCTCCAGCCTGTAATAAGTCTGTAAAGTAACCTGCAGGTTTGTGTTTCAAACAGAGATGGTGGTAGTGGACATACCCTCGCGTTGCGAGCACAGCTCGCGGTAGTGCTGGCGAAGCTTTGTGGTTTGCTGAGCTCTCTGCAGCTCAATCTCAGGGTGGGGGGGCAGATGGTCTGCCGGAGACTTTTCTCGGATCACAGCATTTGTCTGGATGTCCAGATCCCAGTAAACTCTGAAATACAAACTTCAGTTCAGATTTGTCACAGCACCAAGTTCTGAAGAGTTTTCTGTGTCACTACTGATTCACAGAAAAAGAAATTCAATGTGACTTCAGTCATGAGTTTGCAGTGTGGATTATAATAAAATACAAAAGACTGGGTCTTAAAAGACTTAACCCAGCTAACAATTTTAGGTTGTGACGTTTCCATTAAGTAACAAAAATGTTTTTTTGAAAGTTCTAGGAACATTAAAATCGTCCAGTTTTTTAGACATTGCATTAATGTTTTTGCTTGATTATAAGAATGTTATTCAAACCTTTATTCATTCTGTAATGTTTGTAAAATTTTATGGCAAAGAAACAAACTGTTCACAGGTGAAAACAGCCCCTGATACTCACACAGAGGGCCGATACGGAGCAGGCGTGCTGGGCTGGCCTTGTTTATCATCTGTGGTGGACTGCCAGGGTTTGACTCCGGGCGTGCTGGGAGAAATAGGAACTGTTGGTGTGGTTGGAGTGACAGGGATCTCAACCTGAATAGGACAGAAATTGAAAACTTATCATGAAATAAAATTATTACTGATATTTAAAATTCACATCTATTTGTATAGCACTTTTCAAACGTATTTAAAAGCAGCTTTTAAGTAAATGCATGTTTCTGTAATCACGTACTTGTTTAAGCAGAAACAATAAACATGTTAAAGCAATGCTTACATGTGGCCATAATGATTATAATATATGGAAATATATTACATTTACAAATTCACATCTTACCTCGGTGGTTACTCTTTACATTTAGAAGGAAACTGACCTTTGGCCTCTTGAAACTGTTGGGGCCCATCTGCGAGGCCTCTTCTGACAGGCGTCTCTTACGCTGCCCATTGCCAAGCCCAGCGTCACTCATCGTCTCACCGGAGGAAGGGGCCGCGTTTAACCCTAGAGGATCCGACTGAAACAGAGGCAAACGCAGAGGCAATATAAAAACACAATACAGTTTATATAACAACAAGAAGTGAACGATCTAACAACTTACGATGACATCATGTTGGCCCAGGACAGGCATCTCCCACAGAGACTGGTTAGTAAACCGGTTAAAGTAATACGGCCGATTTTCCCTTTTACTCCAACATTTTGACCATCCAGCCTGAATTAACTCATCTGAAAGTGACACTAACAGAGACAGACACACAGAACACGTCTCGAATCAAGATTTCCTCATTCCTGAAGAGAACTGGTCAAACAGCACTTTTGTTACACCCATTTGTGTAGCATGTCTGTGTACAGTACAGTTGAGTACGTTTAAAATATATATTACAGTACGTTTATGTATATTTCTAGCCATTAGGTTGACTGGGAAAGCTTTTTTCAGAAGAAGTGCTCACAGATACACACAACTGCACCCACAGACCTGGCAGCTCTTGAGTGGGTTTGCTGGAAGAGGGCGAGAAGGGCGTGGCCTCTGAGGTGGACCCGGTGGGCGACATGACCACGGCCTGTTCTGCCTTTATTGTTCTGTGATTTTCACTCGTCATAGCTCCTCATTTGTCCTGTCTTCAGAGAACTTCTGGTATGAAACAAGAACGAATGCAATTCATTTTCACATCCAAAGATTGTTACTCCACTCACACGGCTGTTTATTTTAATCCGTTTTATTGTGTTTTTGCTGGAGCCAAATTAATCCGACAGAAAAGCACTGACACGCAAAAGTGTTCAACACGAAAGAGCAGCTCACAAGAACATAAGAGCAACCTCGGAAAGTGAAAAGGTTTTTATTTTCGTTCTTTAAATACAGCAACCAACAGAACATAGAAATGAAATGACAAAGGAAGTCAACTTTATTCATCTGAGATTTTGGAAATGCAAATGAAACGGAGACAAACAGACTCTGGTTACAGTTAAAGAGAGAGTGAAAGTAAAAAGCCTTCATGAAGGACAATAATAGAAAGTCAAGGGTGAAACACAAGTGAAACTCAGACTGTCTTCAACACTGTTCATTTACCTTTCACAGCATTTCAAAGCAAGAATGCATTTCATTCATAAGACTTACACACTTCATGACTAAACACACGATTTACTGTATCTACATAAAGACATGAAACATCACGCTTTCTTTCTTCACAAGAACACAGTGTAAGAGCATCCTGCAAACGCACGGTGTTGTTGTGAATAAATAAACCGTAAACAATAACTCGTTACGGTACATCACGGATCATGTTGTGCACCGTGATGTAAACAACAGCAGTTATTAACGCGCAGATGAACGACACGCATGCGCCTGCAACGCCGCCCACCCCGGATCGAGCCGCCCGAAAACAAACCCGCAGGAGGAGAGCGAAACCTCCAACAAACAGCGGCGACCGGCGGCACAGCCCGGTGAGCGGCGACCGGCGGCCCGGTGAGCGGCGACCGGCGGCCCGTCCGGCGCAGGAGGGACGGGGGCGCCTCCGACCGACCGCAGGGTCCGTCAAACCGGCCGCTGGTTGAGTTTACAGGCCGAGGATCGCTCGACAAGATGGCGCGCCCCGCGGCTGATTATCGCTTGCGCGGCGACCGGGGCGATGCGGCGACGCCCCGCGCGTTACGCCGCGGGCCCGGTGCCGCGCCGCGGTGGCCGGATCTCTTACCTTAGAGAGGCTTGATGGGAGTCGTCAGCAGGCTTCGCGCTGTTCGGTTCGGACCCGCCTCCGCCTCTCCCGCCCCACCGACTCCGCCATCTTGTATCGGGCTCTCGGACCCGGTTAATGCGCATGCGCCGGTCTGGAGGAAACGTCAGAGAAACGCGGCCATTTGCAGAGAGGAAACAGAAAATAAAAATATAAATAAATAACATTATATATAATATAACAGCATTTCACTGTGACCTGACATGCTGGACGTTAAAACGTATGCTGTCAGGTTCTTTATTTGGAATAAAAGCCACTTTTAAAGTAATTATTTACACTTTTTAAAGAAATCTTGAAAAAGATCTTAATAAAATATTAAACACTTATCAGTAAATGTGAGTGTTTGTTGTTCACTTTGGGTTATTTCGTGTTGTGTGAGTGTTTATTATTGTCCAGTTTTAACATTTACTCAGTCACTCATTCTTCACTTCTATATCATGTCCTTTTCCTTGTATTGATCACTTACATGGTTTGATTATAGATTATTTCCTATTTATACATCATGCCCTCAACATTATATTAGTCACTTTCACTTTGTCATTTGTACGTGTTCTGTATTTTTTATTTAAATGTTGCATTGCTGGGTATTCCTGGTCAGATATTGTATTTAACAGGCTTTGTGCTCAATTTGATGTAAAACGTATCTTTAGGTATAAATACATTGCTTTATTAACATCTTTAAAACGCAGGTTTGTGGAAGAAATGCTGTTCTTAAGATGGAGGGAAGGATCACCAGATCAAAACTTTGGCTGTGTTGTGTCCAAAGAACGTGATTCAGTAAAGAAATGTTTTACTCACCCCCTCATTTTAAATAGCTATAAAAAGTCTGATGTGCTCACCCCATAATTGGTGCCCAAAAACATGGACTATGAAAACTGTGCTGATGTAGTTTCTCAGAAGTGAGCTCCTCCTTGGTCCTCTGTGGTTTGGGTTGCTGAAGCCAGCTTTGAAGGATTAATGCCATTCTATGAAACCTCGCAACATGGTCTTCTAAGACGTCATGAACTAATTTCAGGTTTAGTCTTCAAAAATTAGAGGGCGAACCACTGCTGCGTAATCTGTTTAATGTAGCCAGCGTCTCTTCTCTGCTTCTAAAGACATCTCATTGCAGGACATGGAACTGCCCACATTATGTGAGTTTTAAAAGTACAGCAAAGCAGGCAAAGATGAGCTAAACTGAGCATCTTTCTTTGGTGCTTAGAAAATTCTCACACACAAAACATGCTTATGAATTACTGCCATTAGTGTAACTGCAAAGACGTGACAACAGTCAAGAAGGAACAGGCTTCGTCTCAACCTGCCCTTGTAAATTCTGCCTGAATACAAAGCAGGAACAAAGAGAAGAGACACATAAGAAAGGATTTCAAAATAAGCCATTTATTTATTCCAACACTTAAAATGATTCTCTGGCTGCAAAAAACCCACCTAAATCTTTAATGAGAAACACTTACGTTACCAGCCTGCATTTGCACACCACTGTAAGTATTTAAATATAGTAAAAGGCATCTAGCAGAACTTCTTGGGGTGGGATGTATGAGGATAAGTCACAAAGTTTATTGTTTGACTTTACGCCATCACTGAAAGAAAGATGTGACACCTCCAGACAGGACAAATGGAGGTAGATTTATGTTTCTGTAACGTTAGTTGTGAAATCTGCACTCAGATATTTGTAATCAGACAGTCATGATACCCTAGATTTAGAAAGTTAGAGTCTCTTTAACATTATGGGCTGTTTAAATTTAACTTCTTCCCTCATAGGGGTCTGGGACCTACATTTGGAAAATTCATTATAAAGTTATGGAACTGTCTTGTGTCTACAAATGTGATATAGCTCAAAAATGTTTCTGATTTGAGATTTTACAGGGAGCGGTGTACATTTTTCACTGGTCATCCTTCAAAATAACAATAACAAATCTTTTGTTTATTAACATGAGCAGATGTGCATTTAACAGTTTATTTTTGTTGTGCCTTTTCACCCAAATTCCCTTAAATGTTTTCAAATGCTTCAATATTTGCTGCATTAAATTTACATGGTGCCAGTTTGCAGAGCTATATCTCAGTTTAAACTAAATGTGTCTATCTGGTTTCTGTTCTTGTGTACTGTGTAACACTGTTTTACATACTGTGTCAAGAACGAGGTATTTTGGGTTATTGACCTGGAGAAGAATCTTGTTTGTGAACTATAGTAACCTCATTGTCCCCTCCAACAAAACATCTCCATATGTCCGACAACACATGAAACAGTCCAAACAATTAACAGCACATGAATTAACAAGTTAATTCATGTGCACAAACAAGTTAATTCATTGTGTGATTTTAATTCAAAATGTGTGAAAAACAACTTTGAACAGACAGAAAGAAAAATATGTTGTGATAATGCATGTCTTAAAACTTGATTATAAAAATATTTTTTTGTTTCACAAACAATATATTCCTCCTTCCTGAAACTGTGAAGACTTCTGGCTTCAGTGAGCATTATTTTGCTTAATGATCATCATGTCAAAGGTCATCCGTTGATGTTTCACATGAATAATGTGTTTGCTGAAAGATATTTATGTGTCGTCTTACTAATTACCCTGGGATGCTTGAAAAACTAATCTGTGAGATCTTTCTGCTGGTCTGGGGTCATCTTTTCTGAAGAGGGGCGAATCAGCTGGGCCCTCCCACCAATTTACTGTTTAAACATTTTTGTTACTAAATGGAAACATTAGGGAAACATTCTTACAAGCAAGCATTGTTAGCTGGGCTGGGGTCAATGACCTTATAAAGCCTGTGTGCAGGATGCTTTGTTTTGGTCCTGCGTCTTCCTGATGGTTGTTTCTGGATGACTAAAGACAGCTGCCTAAAGCGCACTACACACACACACACGTGACCTCCAAGAGAACGACCTCATTCAAGCTGTTGGCTAGATGACAATTCTGTGTTGTAAGAACGTTTCTGTAACCTTTCCATTAGGTAACAAAAACGTTAAAAATGTTATTATTGTTAAAATGTAATTGTTGAAATGTTTAAAAACTTTTAAAAAAAGTTTTAGGAACGTTTAAAATGTCAGTTTTTTTAGATGCTGTATTAACATTATTGTTATAGGTTATAACAATTATAGGTATAAGAACATTATTCAAACATTTAATTCTGTAATATTTTTAAAACGTTTCATGAACAACTTTGAGAGAACTTATAGCCAGTGTTCTGAGAATATTCTGAGAATTTCTGAAGCTTATTGGTGGTAATCTGTTGAATTGGGGTGGTAAACAACGTTTTAGCAACACTCAAGCAACCACTCAGAAGTAATGAGCCAAAATCCTCTCAAAACATGCACAGCAACATTGAAAACTACACAGAACACCTTTGCAACTGCATAGCAACAATGTGGCAAATGTCCCACATTTTAAAAGACTCTCTCTCTCTCTATTTCTCTCTGTTCCTCCTCCTCTCTCTTCTCTGCTTCTGCTGTCCATTCAGACGTGAGGCACACAGTCTCTCCCCTGCACTATAAACACACAGACACACACTGCTGCAGAGACGAGAGGGGAAAGATTTGCACTCGTTCAGCTGGCTATTTTCTTACACCCAAAAGGCAAGTTGATTCTCTTCTATGCTTTAAAGGTTTATTATATCAGCTGTCAGCATCTGTTTTACTGTTGTCACATTGGAGAGGCTGTTTGGTGCAGGACAGAAATGAGGGTAAAGCAGAGCAGAGAAACCTGTGACCTCATTAGATGTTTAGATGTGCAGTTTTGATGTGATCTTTAAACATTTGAAACTGTAGAGGGATATTTAAAAATAAAATTGCAATTTATAATTTGAATGCATGTTTTATATACTTCTTTTATTATTGTTTTAATCGTTTCAGTTAACTTTTTACTGTTCTTTTATTGTCTTATTTCTTTTCATTTCTTGTTTTCAGTCGATTTTAAATTAACTTATGATCGCAATTTATTTTATACCTGACATGATTATTTCTTGATTTCTATATTATATACAGACAGGGAAATTTATTGGTATTATCCATGACAACAAAAATATTATTATGGTTTCTATCTTCTAACATTTTGCCACTGTACTGTGATAATATTTTAGAGAATGCCATGATCATTTCTGGAGGGATTAATCAACTTAAATGATCTTATAAACTGAGATTAGTTTAATACTGGAATACCCAGAAGATGTTTGTTTAAATGCTCAGGTACAGTTTTGATGTCAGAAGTGTTGCTGTGTTACTAGCAGCTCTAAAGCTCACAGTCTGTGAGATTATAGACTTCCTATCTGACACCTAACTCAGACAAATGAAATGAGTTTCGAGACAATTCAGGAGATCTTGTCATTCTTATCAGATCAATTTTCTCTTCATGACCTTGTTAAACCGTGACTTTCAGGTCTCCTGAGGAATCATGGGACTGTTTAAAGTCTCGGTTATCATTCTTCTGCCATTTGTGACAATAGCATTAGCTGAATCCCCAGGATGCAAGATCCGCATCACCGCCAGAGGACTGGAGATGTGTAAGACACCTAACCATCCCATACTGGGAGGTTTCACATCCCATACATGTTATGGTTCCATGATAGTTTGGTTCACAGACATGTTACCATGATTTCATTTTTATGTGATCCTGATTATTTTTATATCCTAACATTTTATATCCTAACAGTAACTAACATGTTTCAGTTTACAATGTAATTGTATTATATAAAAGTTCAAGACAATAAAAGTCTTACGCTGCCTGTTTAATGTCCTTACAGTGAAGCTCCAGACAAAGAAGTTTGTAGAAGAGGAGCTGAGTAACATCACAATGCCAGAGATGCACGGCTCGGAGGGCAATTTTCAATATACCATCAAAGAGTATGTGAACACTTCATGTCTCAGTCGTCTGTTTGATCACACGGTGAACCAATTCTAAACAATTGTTTTCTTAGTGTGAAGATAACAGAGCTGGACCTCACATCTGACCTGCGCTTCCAGCCCGATGTGGGGCTCATCTTTGAGGTGCACAACTCCTCCATCACACTGAACTTCCAGAGACGCATCTTATACTGGTTTTTGTAAGTCTGAAACGTTCACGCTAAAACACCCAAATTTTAATTTATGGGGTTGTAGAGTAACGTGAAGCTGCTACACAGTTGTAAGAAATGACAACACTGTTTAGGTGTATTAATACATCAGGTTGCCCTTTCTGACAGTTTTTTTAAACCACTAGTTATGATGAGGGCGCAATTAATGCCTCAGCAGAAGGCGTCAACATCTTCACGGCCCTCCATCTCAGCAGAGACAACATGGGACGTCTCAAGATCTCCAACATCACCTGTGATGCGTCCATCGCCAAGATGAAGGCCAGATTTAGTGGCACTCTTGGGTATTTGATTCCATGCAGAGCTTTGAGGGAATGTATGATTTGGTTGATGTTTAGGACTTCTGTAAAATTGACACAGTTTGCTCAGGGTTTGGTATGTGTGCTAAGTTTATTGAAGTGTGCTATTAAGATACTTTTTTCTAAAAGTAGAAAAGTATTTTTAGAAATATTATTAATATTATTAGGACTTTTATGTGCTTCTCAGAAAAACATAACTGTATACTAGTTGTGTACTTTACTACGGTTACATTTAAAGTTTACTGAGAAGTACGCTTTTATAAACTAAACAGTGGGCCATATAGAATTGAAATAGTACACATACAAGTACACTAATATTAGTCCTTACTACATAAAGTATGCTTAAACTATACCTGAACTTTGCTTAAGTATATAAAATGAACCACTATAAATACGTCTTTTTGTAAAGCTGTTTTTAGATGTCATTTCTTCATGTACTTTATAACATTTTCGCAGGAGGGTTTATGACTTGGTTGCAGCTTTCATAACTTCAGGAATGCGTTTCCTCCTAAATAAACAGGTTTGTGTATATTTTTTTCTGTGAATAATTATTACTTTTGCTAAACTGTAGGTTAATGATTTGAACTCTGTGTCAGATTTGTCCAGCCCTTCACCACGCTGCACTGGTTTTGGTTAACCAGCTGTTGGAAACAATTCCAGGTTAGAGAAAAATGTTGATGATTGTTTTTGTTGTGACGTGCCGTTCTGTCCGATAATCCCACATGTGTGTTTGCTTAAATGTGCTCTGCAGTGCGTGCAGAGGTGGACAGTTATGTTGGGATCGACTACTCGCTTTTGAATGACCCCGTGGTTACAGAAACTAGTCTTGACATGGATTTTAGGGTTAGTGGCGCTTAACCAATTTCATGTGTATTAAGTTAAGACATAGTGATGCTTATAAAAAATGACTATGGGATTACCATTAATATTGTAGAACTTTATGTACATATTTGTTAGTAAAGTAAGCGCTCATTAAAATGATTTCGTGTTTTATTTCTCTACAGGGCATGTTTTACGATCTAAAGCATGAGGACGTAACACTAGTGAACAATGCAGTGAATCCAGCAGTACGGGAGTATGATCGGATGATCTATCTGGCTCTTTCGGAGTATTTCTTTGACAGTGGACTCTTCTCTTACTACACAGGTGGACTGTTCCAGATGCGGATAGCGAACGAAAGGGTAAGATGTAGCCAAAAAACCTCATGCATGTTTGTATTTAGATTTCAATGCAAAATAAAATAAAAAAGATACTATTGTTTATGTAACTCATTTCAGATGCCGAAAGATTTGGAAATGTTGCTCAGGACCACCTATTTTGGTACAATCATGATGCTGGTAAGCAATACTTTTTTGCTATAAAGTTTACAGTAAAATTACAGTACAGTACTAGCTAAGTTATCACCAAAATTACCACTTTTCACTTGCTTATTATATTAAATTAATTTATGTTAAATTAACAATAGCACTCTTAAAGAAAGGTTCTTAAAAGGTTTTTGGTTCTGCAACAACTGTTTCAGTCAAAGGTTCTTAAAAGAAGAGAAAAAGAAAATTTCTTACCTTTAGGTTCTACGTCTGTAGAACCATTTTGCACTATGAAAAACCTTTTGTGAAACAGAAAGGTTCTATGGATGTTCTTTATGGAACCATAGAGCCAAAAATGGTTCTTCTATGACATTGTGAAGCACCTATTTTGTAAAGCACAGAAACATACAGTAAGCCTGAGAGCTAAATGTAACATTTCTACAGTTGGTTTGTGGTGCTATTTTCAGAACCCTGCTCTGATGGATCATCCCCTGTCTCTGGAGTTAGAGGTCACCGCTCCGCCCCGCTCCACCATCAAGACTTCGGGTGCGAGCGTTGCTGTCAACTCAAATGTCAAAGTTCTGGCCCTTCCACCAGGAAAAGCACCAGTGCAGCTAAGCAGCATGACCATGGTAAAGATGGCCTGTATGTTTTACACTATCACACTAATAGCTATACAATGAGGGACTGTACTATACTATATTATTTTACCATGTTTTAGGAAGCTAAATTCAATGCAAAGGTGTCAATGAAGGGAAAGCGTCTGGCAATCCATCTAGATCTTAGAAGGTAAATGTAAATTAAATTAACTGTAATTTACTTTAGATTTACAGTTAACCCTGTTTATGAATCTGTTTTCAGGTTCAAAATCTTCTCCAATCAATCTGCTTTGGAATCATTAGCCGTAAGAAAAATATTCAAATGCACTTTAAATATATCTGAGAAATGAATGAAGTGTGAACAGTAAGTATAACAGATGTTTTGCTTTAGCTGATTCCACTGCAAGGTCCACTGAAGACGATGCTGCAGATTTCTGTGGTTCCTCTCATTAACAGTAAGTAAAACTGCATTCTTATTTAACACAAATATTTCCTCACATTTCACAAGAAATATTTGAAAATGTGTTTTTCAAATATTGCACGTTCAATTTATGTAATGCATAGCGTTAATACCAAACAAAGAACTATTGAGTTTGAACCTACAAATTATAATGAACCTAAATCCCAAACTGCAACCAAAAAATGTGAATTTGTGAATCACAATTTCTCTGTCTCTGAGAAACCATTCTGGATTACCTATCAAAACATTGTGTGTTTTCATGTGTTTGTATATCTATCTAACAATTTGTGATGTGTTTAAATGTCAGATTACACTAAGCGTGGTGTGCAGATTCCCCTGCCTGATGGAATTGACTTTATTGAGGAAGTGGTCGAGTATCACAATGTAAGTGAAAAAGCAACTTGTGAAAAAACTTGTACTGACATTTTTTAAAGTAGCAATCCGTAACTTTCATCTCTCTGCTGGCATCACTGTTTGAAACATAAAACGGCAGGTTACTTTGCATACTTTTCTTTACATATGTTTAAGTCAAATGAAGTCAAATCAAAATGAAATGTAGTCAAATGAAATTTGTAGGTTTAATCAGTGTGGCTGCACATGCCATTTCAAGTTACTCTTTGTAATCTTGACTGGTCTTGAGTTGCTGTAACTTTTAAGAAATGGTTGAAAAATTGCTTAACCTATTTTTTTTTTTTTGGAATGTAGAGTCCCAAAAGCAACACGGCATAGGTGTGTCATTGAATCTGCTTTCATTGTAATTTTCCACAATCACTTATATTTTCATGTTTGGTTTTACAGGGTTACATCATAGTTGGGGCCAACCTACATTTCAGATCAGGACTGCGAGAGATAATCGAGAGCCGACTGTCGGGTAACTCTGACAACTCAGTCTGAGATGACAGAAGTCACACAAACGTGTATATTCATGACACGTACAGAATGGACAGATATTAAAGTAAAGGGTAATAAAGGAACGTTTCAAAAGGAACAGACTAACCTTCCACCAAAAGATACCTGTGAACTTTAATGAGCATTTTATCCTTAAGATTCTGTTTGAACTGCTAGTCAACATAAAATCAAAAATGACGTTATGAATGAATGAAAACATTTCTGTGAGAAAACAATGCATTTAATAAACAAACTACATCTAGGGATTTTAATAACAATTAAAAGAAAATCTATACACAATTATGTTTCATTTGTGGCAAAGCACTGTAAAGGGGTAAACTCATCTTCACATTTTCAGCTTACAGAAAGCCTTTGAGGTCAACCAAACAGACTGCATTCATACATTCATCTTATGTCACAATAAAGTGATTGAAAAACACCTGCATTAATATTTTTAAACTGTTAAACTGTTTAAGTACGCCGATTAACTTATGTGACTTTAACTTTCTCATGATTAAGTCACATGACTTTATCACGCTATCAAGAAGTTAATTTGACTGTCACAAACATTTACAAACACCAATATAAAGCAATAAAGCAACAAAATATAATTTAACATACAAACAAATGAAATCACAATGTATATACCACATTTTACACAAATTGCACATAAAGATTAAAGTTAGCCGTTTAGACAAAGAGCTTCAAAAATTCCTCTTTAGCTTTAGTTTCACTTTTGGTTTTCTTACATGATTTATAATGTCAATATATTTCTTAATTGTTATTGCAGTTACATCTCTGTTTGTACTTTTGTTTTGCTATAAACAAAATGATCATACTATTGTAGCATTTGTTAAGCGTTTTCTTCTGTTTACACAATAAAAGTCAGCTGAATTTTCATTCTGTCCATGAAAATATTAAATGACAGCCCGAAACGTTTTGTTTACACGCCTTCATTAATATATTACAGAGCACACCCGCACTATTTATATGTGAAAAGTTGGAGACGACATGAGGACTTTTATTTTGAACCACAACTCAACCAAAGCCTTTTTAAGGAAAGTCTTCCCACTCCGCGGTTCTATTTGTACCGCTGTTTCGGTCATGCAGGTCTCAGTCTCTAGGTGAATACAGCTGTAAAATCGCTCGCTGAGGTCACGATAAAACAATTCGTTGTCGATAAACTCTTAAACGTGACATCAACTATAACACAAAGTGTCGTTTAAACTGCGCCGTAAGCCATTTGATCGAGTCGTCCCCGTTACCGCGCATGCGCACAGAGCGCCTCCTCCGTTAGTACGGCGCAGCGGCCGCCATATTGCGCAGGAGTGCGACATCTCGCTCATTTACAGTCTTTGGTTGAACGCAGTCTCTAAGCAACTCAGTCGCTCGTCGGATCCGCGCCGGGTTGCGGCTGTTCTGCAGCGGGACGTTCATTTTCGCACAAAAAGGACCCTGCCGGTTCTCTGGTGGATCCTGTCCGGTGTCCCATGGTAACGGTAAGAGTTTACTACACCATCCGACTGAGAAACGACGTATTCCGCGGCTCCGACAGCATTCATTGTTATTATGAGTGTGAGGGAACTCGCGCTCGTAAGAGTTACAGCAAGTCAAAACTCACTCCACACTTCTTTACGGCGATTACAAAACATTAGACGGATGTAATACTCGACGACAAGCGGACATGTTTGAGGTTTATTAAGAAATATGGACCGGAGACTTGCGCGCATCTGCTGCGCCGCTTTATGGAGCAACATGGCGCCCGATCGGACCGACCAAACTGCGTGTTTCCCCGCAGCATCCTTTGGTTATCCGGCATATAGACGCTCTTTGTCGTGGTTTTCAGCAAAACTTGCGGATTTGATCGTGAACATAATCGTGTTTTCGCGGGACGTCACTTGACCATGCTCACAAAATGGCCGAACGCTTATTGTGTCGCTGTGCGGCGCGTCCTCCTCACTTCCGGCCCAGTTGTTGTGGCTCCGCCCCCCAGATATTAAAAAAGACAAAGATGTGACCGCGTTTAAAAAGCAAGAATTGGGTTATTAAATAAGCTGAAATAACAAGGTCATTTGCGCTAGTTTTCTTACCATTGCAGAGAAGTAAATGTTGCAGTACAAATTTGTCATTCAGTACTCTGATGGAGCATCTTTCTTTCTTAGGCATAAGACAACAGTACAGTATAGTTTCCTCTAATGCCCTTTACAGCCCCAGTGAAGATTATAAAGTCATAATACTCAAAGCAAGATCATTTAAGGTGAAACGCGCACGATCATGTTTTTGTGTCGTTTTGTTAGGTGTGCACTGACCTGTTCAACGCTTCATTGCTGAGAAAGCTCATGATGATACGCACAACACCTCAAGGAGTCACGATGGGAGATGTTTTTACTGACTGAATCTGTTCCTCATTTCTTCCAGTGTCTCCAGACCTCAGCGAATCTGTGACTGAAAGATCGTGTCATCTGAACTTGTGTCGGAGTTACCCAATAAGATGCTTGTTAGTTCTCAACCGGTTTCTTATCTCTCCGAAACCGTATTTCCTTAAAAACGTTTATCATGGTTGGCATCAGTTTAATCTCCGTTTGTAGCAAATAACACGAAAACGAACACATTTGTGGGGAGCATTTTCTCTTTGTCCCCGTAAACGGTAACTACTCGTCCAGGTTTCTCTTGTGGAACCACTTCCGATCATGTAGCAAAGCACTGCATGTAAACTGAAGTGTATCTGTTGTAAAATTTTACTTAAAAATTAAATTCGTGAAAGCTGCAGTATTTCGCTATGTCCAGACCTTATGTCCAATTTTACCTGTGAAATTTCTCTTTTCTTCCATGTTGATGCATCATCATTTTCAAGACCTTGGGAGAAAAATAGCTAATCTGCGAAGCAAATATTTTCGTATCTAAAATCAACTGCAAATTTCTTCGAAAAACGGGCTGTTGAACCTAAAGCTCGTAGAGGCATGTCGCACAGGAGAAGCCGAAGCAGTACGCCACCTTCTTACTCCACCAACAGCAATGATCCTCGTGACCTGGAGCGAAGGATTTTTGTTGGAAATTTGCCCACTGCACACATGACGAAGAAGGACATGGAGGATCTTTTCAGGCCTTATGGCAAAATACAGGGTTAGTAGCGTATGTGTTTCGGGAAATCTGAAATTTTAGTGGTCAGTAAATCCTTTATTTTTCGCAGATTTCTTTATGCTTTGGTCGCGCTTTGAAGACTTTAGAAGGTTTGCTCTAAGGTTTGTTTTATTGCGTTTCAAAAAGCAAGGGACTCTTAGGCCAAAAATCCACGAACAAAAGTACGTTTTCGAGCATAAATCGAAAATGATTGTTCCTTTTTGCAGCCTTGTCCCTCTTTCATGGGTACGGATTTGTGCAGTTTGAACGAGTGGAAGATGCTGAGGCCGCTAAAGCTGGACATAATGGTCGAATTTATAGAGGTTATAAACTAGGTAAGACCTAATCTAGTGCTCGGATCATTGGATTAAAATATAATGAGAGAAATAAAATCTTAAAGTCATTCAGCTCGGCAATATAAAAGTGAAACTGTAACACAAACTTTATCATCAAAGATGCAGCTTACGCACACTGCCGATTTTGCGCGTTTTTGTATATGTGGGAGATAAAAGTTCTTTTGTCAGTTTCCAGTGTCAAAATTGTGCATTCAGTTAGTTGGACAAAAGTTCAAATGAATTTATTTTGATTACCAAAAACATGATCTACTCTGTAATGTCTTAATTAAAATAAATTTGCAGCCATTTCTAAAGGGTATGTACCTCCTTTCGCTGACTCTTTGTTGATAATTTAAAATAATTTTTTCAAGCCTCGTTTCTGTTCTATTCGTGCAATGTGGCACTTATTGTAATTAGTTTAGAGTGCAATAATTTGAGAGCTGTTGAATAATAGTTTTATAAATCATTTTCAGGTGGAGAATTTGATACATTTAGAGCACAAGTTTAATCCTACAACTTTTTTCATTAACCATTAAAGCTGCAATCTGTAACTTCTGCCTCTCTACCGCCATCTCTGTCTGAAACATAAAATTGCAGGTTACTTTATGTAATCCAAAAAACTGACATTTCCTGGGAAATCAGACCCGACAGCTCAGATTATAAATCATTATTATAAACTTACTGTTGCGATTTGAAGACCGGTCCGTCATGTACCCGTTCAGTTTTGTTTTACCAGAAAGCCACGGATTGCAGCTTTATGCATTTTTACTTTGTTGCACTTTCTGCATAAGTGAATGTGAATTCATCCCCCTCAGTTTGGCTCTGAAATATTTCTGTCTATTGTCATGTTGAATGTCTGGATTGGTTTATTTTCAGGTGTAAATATGGCAGCGGAGAGACGTCAGAATAAGTCCAGGTCGAGCCCTCCGCGCAGGTAAAGTATCGCTGGGATTTTTGCTAATGAAGATGACCCCGATAAGCTTTCTGGTTATGTGTTTTAACTCCACAATGGACTTCCATCAAACAGCTAGAATTAAGCGCGATTGCGGCGGTCCACAGTGTCGCTTGAATCTCTTCGGTCTTAGTTTATTTTTGTCCTGAGTTTTTAGTTGTGTTAGATTTGACTGAAATAAAGTTGAAAGGGAAATTTTCCTTGTTGTGTCTGTCTAAACGGTGTGTTTATTTACCATGATTTCAAAATTGGCCACTGAAGGGCCACTTCCTGTTGGGGTCTTCGGCGGCGCTTTGGTTAAACTGCGTGAAAACATTCTTAAAAAGTCATTTCATACACAGCAAATTGTATGTCGAAGGGTTTGGTTTGAACAATTCATTAGGAAACTTTGAAATGTAATGTTTGTTTTCCGATCCATTATCACCTTAATTCTTTAAGAAGAAGAAAACGGGTTGCAATGCGTTACGTTTGTCTACAGCGGTTTAAATGTGAAACAACCATACAGCTAAAATGAAATATTTCAAGACAAATGACGTAAAAAGTGATTTAAATCTAGTGCTCGGATACCCCCGGGGTAGATTTCAAGGGTTAGATCAAGGCGGTGTAAGACCCACGTGTCGCTCGCTAATCCGCGTTTGCGCTTCGGTTTGAAGAGCGCTGCATTTCACTGTTGTTGCGCGGTCAGTGTCTCCATCACCGCTGAGTGCCCTCGTTAAACATCATGTAGTCAGAGCTGTATTTGATTTACCAGCCGCATGTTCTCCGTTAAGCCTTCTCCAAAGCTACAGATGTGGATATTGCTCGATTGTCTCTTTGAATAAAGTCCCTGGTAAAGCCTTTTGAAAACTGTCCATGGTTTTACTATTGTAAAAGTGTAGTAACCACGGTTTTGGTATATAGATTTTTATTTGTTTAACTGCAATTTCACTACAAACACCACGATTAAACTACATTGCTGTAGCAAAACCATGGTTTAACTATAGTAATCATTTTGGTCTTTGGTTTAAACTGTAGTAAAACCATGGTTAATTTTTATAAGAGATACCTCTGAAGACATTATTGTTTGATTTAAGGTGACTTTTCTAAACTGTTTAACCAACATCTTGCTAATATGTATATACATAGAAATGAATATGTATATATTGTTAATATGTATATACATAGAAAACAGTTGTGGTTTGTTAGTTTTGAGCGGTTTTCATCTCTTGTTGGCCTGCGTTGACTTCGTCTGCTTTGTCTGTTCAGACCAGCCGCTGGTTACGGGGACGGTCGAGAGGCGCGTCCGCGCTCGCGATCCCCGGTGCACGGACGAGACTCACGAGAGCGCCGCGATGGGCGCGAGATGAGAGAGCACAGCCGCGAGCCACGGCCCGGCCCACCGCGCGAACATGACTCCAGAGTCCAGGAGGACGAGCGATACCGAGGCTCAGAGGGCAGAGAGAAAGAGTCTCACTACAGGTGGGCACCTCATCCATCTGTCGACGACTTGCTCATTACAGTCACTGCACTGTTTGAATAATCGTGTCATTTGTTTTACAGTTTAATCTGTTTGTCTTTAGTTTCTGCCATATAAATATCAACTGAACGACTGTGTTTCCACAGAGATGAAGGTTATGAGCGGTATTACCGTGGAGAGTACGATTATTACAGAAGGAAAGACGAGCCGTACCCGGAGCGCTACAGGGAGCCCTGGAACGGCAGAAGAGATCCAGAGGGTCGGTTTGATGTTTCAGCCATTCTAAAGCCACACGTGTGTTTGTCTGTGTTATTGAAGGCAGGGTATGCAATGTTTATTTCTATAAACTATTTTTATTTATTTATTTATTTATTTATGTATATACTTGTATATCTCCGCCTACCCTGTTCTCGCAGACAATCTTCCTTCATCAGCATGTTCATGTGTTGGAGGAGGTGTGGCTTTGGAGAGCGTTCTGAACGGAGGGCGGGATCTTATGTTTTCAAAGCTTGCTATTGCTAGCCTCTCTGAAATTGCCTACCCCTACTGTTAAGAACTCTTTGAAATTGGCCTGTTTTTTAACCAACTAACTAGTGGAATGAAGATCTTACAAGCAGTTCATAGTATCTACTCACCCTCTGTGACTGTCTTTTGAAGAGCCCAAAAGAGTTGCTTGACATGTCCGGTTGTTGTTTTGCAGAAGAACGGATGCGTCCGGAGGAACGCAGGAGGAATGAGTTATACCGTCAGTATTACGAAGAGCTGCAGAGGCGCTACGATGCGGAGAGACCTGTAGATTGTTCCGTCATCGTTGTCAACAAACAACAAAAGTGAGTCTCTCAAAAATGTCTTGTTCTTGGGGCATTTTTCTGAAGGCAGCTGTAAATGTGGCTGATGTTGGTGACAGGGAATATGCAGAGACTGTGGGCAGGAAGGTACGTGATCTGGGGATGGTGGTAGACCTCATCTTTCTCAACTCTGAAGTGTCTTTGACTCAAGCGCTGGAGGACGTGAGCCGGGCTCGAACCCCCTTTGCCATCATCATCACCCAGCAGCACCAAGTACACCGTTCATGTACAGTCAACATCCTCTTCGGGACCCCACAGGGTATGTTTTCTTTCATGAAGAAATTAAAAATCAATATGGATATTTGCCATTTCTGTATTTTGATGTTGGATTTTGCAGAACACAGAAACATGCCAATGCAGGATGCCATGGGTCTGGTTGCCCACAACTTTGACACCTTTAAAGCAGAACATCGCGCCAAAGAAAGAGACGAGATCGCCAGGAAGGCTGCGAAGATGGCCGATGATGTGCTGATGAGGGAACATGACAGAGAGGGACATCCAGCATCTCTTCTGACCAACATCACGCTGCTGTCAGAGGGCAGGTGGGTTATGTACAGCTGTTGTAGGGAAGCTCTTTGTTGCATTTCTGTACAGGCATGATGCAAGAGCAAAAACATCAGCTTTTTAAATCTAGCTATTGACTTGTTTTTGAAAACAAACAGATAAATGAGTAGCTAAAATGATCTTTACATCTCAGGTTTATGACTCCAGACGAGTTAACCAGACTGATCGACTATCTGAGAGAGAAACGAGATCGTCTTGTCAGAAGCACAGCAGATCCAGGTAAGTTACTGCAGCATTCGTGATGCTTGTCTACACCAGACGACAGAAAATCAAATTCTTTACGGTGTCATTAATGAAGCTGTTTACACTGAAAGCATGTAGTCAACTGAAAGCAAAAATGAGCACAAATTTGTCAACAAAAATTGTCTCGCTATATTCAAAAAACATTGTCTGACAATGATACATGTCATGATGTACACCTTTAAAGCTGAAATCTGTAACTTTTGCCTCTCTATCACCATCTCTGTTTGAAACAAAACTGATTTGTGTTCATTTTAACCCAAAAAGTTACAGATTGCAACTTTAATGAAAATTTTAGAATAAAACTTTAAAGCTATTACTCAAATGTTTTCTCTGTTTCCAGGAACACATCACTCAGCTGTCACTCACGACCCCCCCCAGCCTACACAGACCCAGGCAGCTCAGCCTGCGTACGTGCACACGACCCACATGCCCCTTGCTTCTGCCCCTGCCCCTCCCAACACTCAACAGCAGGAGCTGCAGGCCAAAATCCTCAGCATCTTTAACAGCGGCACGGGTGCTGCTTCAGCGGTCAGCCCTGCCCCTGCTGCCCAACCGCAGGGTTACACTTCCACCCTCGGCCCTCAGAACACAGGGCTCCAGTCATCTCTGCCTGCAGGCGGCTTGCCTAAAGTACCCACAGCTCAGCCACAGGGTATGATGAGCACTCGCCCCGCCCTCAGGCCCCCCGTCAACCGTATGCCAGGCCCCCCGAGGCCCGCAGTCACTGTGGGCACCGGGATTAACTTTGATAACCCCAGCGTTCAGAAAGCCCTGGACACACTCATCCAGAGCGGCCCTATTAATCACTTAATGAATCTGGGAGGGGTGGGACAGGGGTCCAGGCCGGCGCAGGGCCAGGGGCCCGGGATGGATCAGGGGCCACCACCCATGTCTCATTATTCACATCATTACTGAAAATAATGAAAAGTCGACATTTGTATCAGAAATTACTTTTCATTGCCATTTGCGATAAGAACTTGAAGTAAATTTTTTGGTTTTATGTTTTTTTTCTTTTTAGCTACTGTTAAATGATATGTTAATGAAAATCGTTCTGAATCATAATTTGTTGTGTAATGTTCATGCTTATAGATTGTAATATTTCTGTTTTATATCACATCTGTGAAATGTATATACCAGTCAACATCTGACTGAAACTCAATTTTAAATACAGAAATTTTGATTTTGTTTCATCAAAATCGTTTTTTAACAGAATTTTAACATTGTCCAAACCAATTTCCAGTGTTTGGTTTTAGTCTGTTCACACAAAGTGAAAATGGCGCGTAAATACAACAGCCAATTAAAACATTTGATGTATGTGGAGCAAGAATTTGGACCAATGAAATTTCACTGTGGGTGGGGCTTCCTAATGTTTCTGGATTCGTTCAGTAATTTTTAAAACCTGGACAGACAAATGATAGGTTTTGTTGGGGTGGTGAAGTTCCTGCATTCATATTTGTTGTTTCAAGGTTTCAACTATATTGCAGTAATGTTGAATAACCATATTTAAACAAAACCTTTCTTTCTAAACATAACGGTGGTTTACACTGACCGTCTCTTGTAGGAAAGCAGAACTCAGGCTAGCATTGAAAGGTAAACAGGACCAAATTATATGTAATAAAATGGTTTTCGTTTATTGCATTTTGTGCTGACAGCGCTATAAAATGAAACAGGAGTTTTGCAGAAGCCATAGAGAGATAAAGCATTTGAAATGTAAGATGAAACCACATTATTTTCTTTATGTACCGTGAAACAACAGATACTCATCATTTATCTTTTTAAAATATTCAACTTACACCGACACAAAAAATAAACAATCTACACTATTTCTGCTGTATTTACAGGATCTCGAACCTTTCCACTGGTCCCAGATCTACTGTGTGTATATCACTGTGCACACATCCGCACACACACAACTGAAATACACAATGCATTACATGGCAGTATGACCATATACCCCAGAAAGGACAAAAATAAATTCGACTTGCCTTTCAAATGTTCGTACGAATGTTCATATCCACCAAATCAAAAATAAGCCTGAGGGATTTCATGTCTTTCATACAAGACTAACTACCTTTCTGTGAAATCATCTCAAAAATCTTTTTGAGATGAAAATGGGTCATATATGAGATCTGTAGATACGATGAGAGTCTAATCAGCTAATATTGTTTGAAATAGCCAGTGCGTCTTAACGTGAGATTTTGGCCGAATATATTTAATCTTTTATTCAATCTTACATTTATTTTCACAGAAATCTAAATCTGGGCTAAAATTAGAAAAAGGTCAACCATAAGCCATTATTATAAGATCAGTTAACATATAGCTGTCAATCTGTGTTTAAGACATGAAATTATTTACACCAGTTTTCTATTCATTTCAAAAAGTAACGTGCCCTCAAGCTTCTTTTCAATTCACTGGAATGACTTTACACACTAAAGACGTTTCTAGAATAATGTAAATGTACTTTGGTAATCAGTTCTTTTTTTGAATAAATTAAAACAAAAGCAACATGTTCTTTTCTTGGCTAAACCAGCTAGACTTTGATAAAAATAGACCCCTTTAATCGGTTTATTTAATATTCATTCACACTAAGAGACTGCTTGATCCAAAGAAACCATTTAGAAACCATTTAATACAACAAGAACACCAGACATCTTGTAAAAATAACACATTTACAATGAAAAGAATGCAAATACACGGGCATGAACAGAATACTGTATATCACAAGACATTTAAATATATATTTATATATATATCAGCTCGTCCAGGTTACTGTGCATGCGTTAAACAGGAAAACAGATCTGTGTCCTGGCTCTATTTGAACTGCTTCATATGGATTGGATTGGATTTTAACATATGGACACCAGCTCACCAGCATTAACTGAAGTTACGTCTTCATCACTCATGCACTGAAGAGCTGCTATTGTTTTTGCCACAGTTACAGCAATGTTTCTTAAATACCAGCCTACAAAAGATCACAGAGTTCAGAGGTTATGGAGCTACACTCTTCAAAATAAAGCTTTTCGGTAGAACCAAAGAGAACCTTTATGTAGAAAAGGCACACAGAAACCTGTGTGCCTTTAACATTTACACCAAAGAACCTTCATGTTAGAAGAGTGTAGTTTAACAGAATGACTCTCGGCATGAGAGATGAGATTTCTGTTTTGTTTGGAGAACATCCAGCGGCATTGATCATCGTTTCAGCAGGTGAGGAGCTGCAGAACCGTTTTAAGTCGACTGTTTTCAGAGCCCTTTTTGTTCCAGAATGTGTCTGTTTATAAGAGAACGCTTGACCTTTCTTTCTCTTTTTGCTACACATGACCCGGGTGTTTCTTTAGTTTCTTCAACTAAAGGATGAAGAAACTGTCAGTTTGAATAGAGCCAAGATCAACAGTGGAAGCGCTTGTTTATCATGTTTACTAATCGATATTAATGTGATCAGATTTTTACAGTGAACACACTTCAGTACAAAGGGCAGAGGTCTGAAATGATGGAGGGATGGAGGTAAAAGAGGGAGGACGGGAAATATGAAGGAAATGATCATTTTAGTGATTTGTATTAGAAATATATCTTCTTTTTCCTTTATGTTTTACATCTATATATATTCTTTTAGTCTTTTTCAATAAATGAAGAGAAATTCATGCCAAACAAACAACAAAACACACCGACATCTGTACATCATAATCTCAGCATGTTCAGGTAGTGTTACTGCAGCGTTCAGTACGCATGCTCGTTACCGTGGTAACTTCCTGACGTGATCTGACGTGACCTGCTCATGTTTCCGGCTCAATCATTACTGTTACCATGGATGTAAATAACATGTATCTCTGTTTAAAGTGCATTTCAATGTCAGCCACCATAGAACAGATGCGACACACAATTCTCTAGCACACAAAGCGCGCAGATGAACTGTACATAGTCCAGAACTCCTCTGAGAGAAGCAGACTTGTGGGCAAAGTACCCAGCTATCAGGGAACGTTCTCTAAAAGTTCTTTCAATGTCATCAAAAAGAATGTTTTTTAACATTCCAATGTTATTTTTAAGTTGTTAGTGGAACGTTTTAAAACATTACAAAATAGATACTTTGTGAATAATGTTCTTATAACCAAGCAATAACATTAACACAACGTCTACAAACGTTTCTAGAACTTTTTAACTAACATTTTTAATGTTTTTGTCACTAGTGGAAACGTCACTAGAGAAACGTTCCTACAACCTTAAACTGTTAGCTGGGTAGCAACAAACAATATTGCACGTTGCCATTGAAAAATGTTTGTTGATCATTTTTGTTTTTCTGTGTACTAAAAGCGTCATAAGAAACACAGTGAGGAAAGACACCCCTGCAGCTACAGCATCTCAAAAGCAACATTATATATAAAGCCAAAGAAAGACATAAACATCTCTCATCACACACAGAGAATCCCTCTAATCTAATTCAGCGTGATCTATGAGTACCAAATCACCACACATAGAAATGCTATATATATACACACACACACACACACACACACTTGTCTGTATGCCCCTGGGCAGGTTTTTGCCATCATGTGTGGCAACTAAGCTGCATTGACATTTTGCCTGTATCTCTTCACACATTATTAAGATCATCTAAAACAAATTCTCCAGCATACATCATGTAGACAGGAATAAAATGATGCATATCATAAGTGAATTCTTGTAAAAACATTTCTAAACAAACTCAATATCGTTCATTCTCAAAACATCGGCGGCTCAGTCTATGCAGGCAGTACTTTGTTAAAAATGCGTTTCAATGCATGGCTGCGTTCTGTTCAGATTTACATTACGCTGTATGTGAACATTGTCCGTTTGATCAAAAACGGATATATAAAACAAGTAAATTAAACGTGATAAAGCTGTTCGTAAAATACTATCATCTGTAATTTGTAAACTACGGTATGTGATTATATGATATATATATATATAATATTGAATAATATATATATTCAGTAGATGGTATTTCTGCTGTGAAGTTGATGAAAAACTGTATAAAATATCTTGCATTTCTACAAAAATAAATAATGCAGTGAATATATGATTTTCCAATAGCACGTTAAACCAGTTCAAAAATACTTTGAGCTAAACTCTGCATTCATCTGGTGTTCGGCCACAGTTAAGATCAAGAATAATAACTGAGTTTGAGTTACAGGGTTTCTGATTTGGCGGATGTGTTACATGTGAATGCAAGTTTGGATTATGGATATTATTCAATCCATTATCAAATCTTTATAATCTCTGCATTATTCTTTTCATAATAACTCAATCTGTTGATATGTTGAGTTTAAGTTTATGTCAGAATTACTGTAATTAAAAAATGAGGTTTATTTGAGCTGGTTAAGTCCTCTTACTCAGGTATTTTTTGTTTCTATGGCAACACTCATAACACAAATACTTTACCTTGTGCACATCATGCAGAGAAGCTCACAATTCTGACAGAATAAACATCACAACATTCTGCTTCTGTGTTTTGTGTTTAAAGTGAATATGGCAACATTTTCATTATTTGTCACAATTGCACATTTTGTGTACATGACATTTGGCACTATTGTAATCTGAGTTTGGCAGTACAGTCAGACACAATAATATTTATAGAGCTCTGTAACTTTATACCCCATCCTGGGACAGTTTTATAGATTTATATATATTTTGCCTATGATAGATTATGTATAGATAACAGATTTGTCTGTAAATGCAGCAAACATAATAGACAATGTCTATCTGCGAAACAGGAGAAAAATAATGCACATCACTCGTTCACGCAAACATGCGCACACAATCATTAATTTAATGAATCTGTCGACTCATTAAATCATTTGTTACACAGTGGCTGTCAGTGCAGGTTGAATGTTTGCTGGGGAGGAGGAAGTCTGGTACAGTACAGTAAAGTACAGTACAGTACACTTCAAGCCACCATAACGAGAAGCCTGTATCCATCCAAAACACCCTGACCCTACATATCAGCATTTCTTCACCAAAAGCTTCAGTTATTTCACATTAAAAATACTACATCAATATTTACTAATGAGTTATACACTATTTACAGTAATCCACTTCAGAGTGGCGGAGTATGTTTTTTATATTTCGCTCTTTCTTTTGTTAATTACAGTGTCGATTACACTGATAGACGGCTCTCGCCGTGAGACAGCGAGTCACAGTCTGCCAGCTTTATTTTTGGCACGTTGTGACTATAGTTGGCAGGGAAATAGCTAGAAAACCAACAGGAACAAACACAAAAAAACGAAGGAGGCTGATTACACAAACGCTGACAGATGACGTCACTTTGTGGGGAGGAACCCATTTATAGTCAACATGAAATGGCACTGTGAACCCGTTTTACAAATTTCATAGTAAATAGATTCGTAGTAGATTTTATCCAATAAAATTGATTTGGATTGTGAAAAGATGGCTGAAAGTTTTTAGATTTTGCTGAAAGTCATTACGCAGAAACTGAGGGATTATGAAGTCATTCAACAGCCAGGAATGTACATTAAGTAAACAGGGTCAGTTTTGATTTCATGTTGACTTTGTTTACGTGTGTTAAGTAAAAAAACGAAAACTTCTCAGACAGGACTGAGTTCAAACCATGAAAATCCTTTCCGAAGGTTTTCAAAGCAGCTGTGAGATCTCTCTCCATCACTGCAGAAATGTTGCGCAGCATCTCTGACACTCGTCTGTCGTCATCTTGATCATCAAATCCATCTTTGTTGACCCTTGCATGTCCTATACTGCATCCTCAAAACAATTAATTATAAGCAACGACAAAAAAACAATCGAGCTGATCCCACCCACTTCTCCTGACTGGATGAAAGTAGTGATTGACAGATGAAAGTAGTGCACAGGGAGGAAAGCTACAGTGAGGTGGAGTTGACCAAATACTCACTGACATCAGCAGTGTACCTTCATAGAACAGAATGAGATCTCACAGAATGAGAGACGGCCAATAAAAGAACAGAAGGCCAAGCAGTCAACGGGGATCTGGATGACAAAAAGCTGTATTCTGACCAAAGGGTATTCTGGGATATTTCCTGGGCCACACTGGCGGTGCTGGAGGGTGTGAGGGAACTGGGGAGGGAAAGGTTGAAAAGTGGGGGGTTGGGGGGCAAACGGGGTAAGACATAAACTAGTTTCTTAAGAGTAGATGGTGATGACTTCGCGACCTCCACCACGAACAAGGAGGACCCGGTTGAGACCTTCGGTTAAAACCTCCAGGAATTCCATGTCTGAGTAACGGTGAGTTAAAGAAACAACAGTTAACTGTATTTGAAAAATGTATTGTATTGTATCTAACTGCACACAAACACATATAAACACAGACGCAGGTTCAGAATATAACGCTTCCATTAAGTAGCATGTGAAATGTAAAAATGTTGTTTTGAATGTTCTAGAAACACTCAAAACATCTAGTTTTGTAAATATTGTATTAACGTTTTTTGGTTGGGTTTAAGTTTTTTAAATTTTCCACTAACTACTTAAAAATAACGTTTTTTATGATATATAAAATTAAAAAAACTTCTACTAACATTACTGCAAGAACTTTTAATAAGTTGTGTTCTCAAATGTAAAACTTTTGAGAACATTAGCCAACGTTCTGAGAACGTCCCTGTTAGCTGGGATGCTATAATCTGCATACTATATGTAGTATGTAGCATTAGTATCAGCAGTATACACTGTAGCAGCAGAAGACTGGTACTGGATTCTGAACACAGCCACAGTAAAGCACAGAATAAGATGAGAGGATACAGTTTTCGTCTCCGGTTCTGTTTTTAGGAGGTCCGGGCATATTCAGCAGGACCAGTTTGGCTTCCTGGGATTTTTTAATGATGACTTCATTGAGTCTGAGCGCAGTGTGCATGCGCCTCACGTTAAACTGGTTTCTAAGAGCAAAAATATAAACCATTAGCGAAAAACTTACACAGCTTTTATTGTGTATGGAAGTATGCATTTCTGATCACAGTGACAAGCTATACTCACAAGTTTTCCCACTCGCTGAGGCATAACAAAGAAAGAATGACAGCTTAAGATTAATAATCAAATGATGCATCATTTACAATAATGCAGGACATTCGTCTTTATTTCTTGTAAAACCGCAACCCATAACGTTTTTGGGGTTAAAAATTTACAAAAATCAGTTATTAAGCAAGTACATGACAGATCAGTGTTCAACACAATCTCCTTATCTTACCCTGATTCACAACAGTAAGTTTATAATAATGATTTATAATTTGAGCTGTCGGGTCTGATTTCCCAGGAAATGTCAGTTTGACTGATCACATCTGTAAAGAAGATCCAGCTACTATATCACATGTCTGTACTGTAGATGCTGCAGAGTTTTTAGTTTGTTCTTACAGCAGTTGTTTACAATTTAAACTTGTCATCCATGTTAAGAAAAGAAATTGTAAGTAACCTGTAATTTTATGTTTTGAACAGAAATGCTGTTATAGAGGCAAAAGTTACGGACTGCTGCTGTAAAGAGTGCAACAGATGCTTCCTGCGTTTTCCTGAAAGTGAAGTATATAAAACTGAAAATATTTACGGCTTCATGTTGAACAGGTCTTTTATGGCCTCTGGGGTGGTGGCTCCTATCGGTTTGGCCTTTTCTCCATCACACTTGGTCTCAGTCCAGGTCATCTGTATGGCCGTGCTGGGGGTCTCGGCCTCTGCGGCGGGGGACTGGGGTGTGGCTGGGGTGGGGGGGTTGGTACTCTGGTCATGAATTAGTTGTTCCTGTTTTGATGAGGAAACAGGGACACACTGAGAGGCGGGGCAGGAAAAAGACACACGTATGTATGGAGAATATCAGGGCAAAAGGAAGGGCGAGAGAGTAATGAATGATAAATTCTCAGAGACAAAGTACAATATTTCAGCAACAAACTGATAAACTTTTGTTTGACTGTATTTTTTCCTAACATTGTATCAATATGTTTCCAATATTGTATGTCAAGCAATCATGAAATTAAAAATCAGGAGAAAGATGTGGCCATAATATGACTTTAGCACAAGTAAAGTTCAATAACTGATATTTGGAAATGCAAAAAACTCAAGCAAGCAGAGAAATGACTCCAGACAGCACAGCACCTCCTCCTCTGGTTTCTCCTCTTTGCTGCTGGCGGCTGGCTCCTCCGTCACACTCAAGTGTGTGGTGACAGCGGCCGGGTTCTTCCGACGGATCGAGCCACGAGAGCTGTCAGTGATGCTCTGAATCTGAAGAGATAAACCAGGAATATTCGCCAAAAAATATTCGCTTATGAAAATAAGCCGCCATGTGACTGTGTCTGGTGATAGTTTGTGTGTGGTGTTTAGATGGTGACTGTGTGATTGTGTGTTATTAATCAGTTATTGGGTGGTGTCTGTACCTCTCGTTCACGCTCATTCTTGGTGAGGTTGATCTGTTTGAGGATCTGAGAACGTTGCTCCATCATCAGAGTTTTCTCATAAGTGTAAGCTGATATATCACTGTCATGCTGAAGATGAGAAACATGATTCATCACTTCATCACCATAACTGTTCTGAGTTCTACAGAAATACTGAGAAAACCCACAAAATAATGTCCGTTTTTACAAAGGACTGAAAGCACAATTGTCTTTTGCAGTACTTTTGCCTTGTTTTCTATTCTTAAGATCTTAAGAGAAACTTAAGATCAGAATAGTGTAAGGTAATATAAAATATATCTTCAGGTAAGTTTATTGTTTTTGAGGTTTTTTCATCATAAACCTCACTAATGTTGTTTCATTTTTTACAAGTCTTAAAGCTAAAACAACACGCTGGAGTCTGAAGCAACATGGAACGAGTCAATGATTTTTGAGGTAAACTACAGAAGCAGAAATAAAACCACTGGAGATAAATGAAGAGAAGAAGCAGAAGATTACCATCTCCACCACCTCCACTGCGGCGTCTATGCGCAGGTGATACAAGAAGGTGGTGAGATCTTTCTTCATCTGGATGCTGTTATCGTCCATCTGAGCCACAGTGAAGATGCGCATCTTACACTTCCTCCACACCTGCAGAACACCATCACAGCTGTCAGTGTGAGCAGGAGAGGTCATGACCTGTATCGAACCCTCACACGGTCAGCTGATTAACTGGAGTCACATTCACTAGCTCACCAATCCGTCATCCAGAGTTACCTGACCTGTCTTCTGCTGACCTGAAACACTAAACTCAGCTGGAGAATGTACCTTGTGCTGGCGGAGGAGGAACGGCAGGAGCATGAGCATCCCTCCATCGTGTACGATCCACCAGACATCGATGTGACCTTCAGTGAATCTCTCTCCATTTGATGGGAAGGCTGAGATGTTCTTGGGTACGAGCAGGGCTTTACTGGCAGCAGTGGTCTCTCTGACCAGCTCTGTAGTGGACAACATTACATCATTTGATGTATTTATTTGAATTAAGTATATCACTATACACACACAATTTGTTTATGAATAATATATTTATTTATGAATAATTTATTTATGAAGTAAGACATTTGTTGGACTGGGCAGTATAATGATATAAATTATATGATAACAGATTTTCTGCCAGGCAGGTAAGCATTATACAATCTCTGTAACTAGGAGACTTTCCAGATCAGACCAAAATAAACCCTTATGTCATCTTACCACCTGCACGTAAAAATAAACAGCAGATTTACAGGTGAGCATTTGTACTGTGAAGTGATGCTACACCTGTTCTGTCTGTCTGTTCAGCTACTCTGAGTTTAGCTGCTGTAACACTGATCTCACTCACTCTCACTCTCTCACTCACTCTCCCACTCACTCACTCTCTCACCCACTCACTCTCCCACTCACTCTCCCACTCACTCTCCCACTCACTCTCCCACTCACTCTCCCACTCACTCACTCTCCCACTCACTCACTCTCCCCCACTCACTCTCCCACTCACTCACTCTCTCACTCACTCTCTCACTCACTCTCCCACTCACTCTCCCACTCACTCACTCTCTCACTCATTCTCTCACTCATTCTCTCACTCATTCTCTCACTCACTCACCCACTCACTCACCCACTCACTCACCCAAAAAGGTTTATGAGGAGAAAAGGTGCTTTACAACACCACAGAGGAACCATTTTTGGCTCTATGGTTCCATAAAGAACCTTTAATATCTGTAGAACCTTTCTGTTTCTTAAAAGGTCCTTTGTCATAGAAAAAGGATCTTTAGACTATAAAAAAGGAAGAAAGAAATGGTTCTTTCTTTCTTAACCATCTTTCAATGGTTCAAGAACCTTTGACTGAATGGTTCTTTGGGGAACCAAAAACGGTTCTTCTATGGCATCGCTGTAAAGAACCTTTCAAGAACATTTGTTTTATATATATATATATATATATATATATATATATATATATATATATATATATATATATATATATATAATAATAATTTAATATCCCTGAATGAATGCTGCAATCTCTAATTTTTTATTATCTCTGATGTTTGGTCCCCATTTAATCTCATTGCTGTCTGTGAAAGACAAATGAGACATGAAAGAGAACTCATTAATGATTTCTCTTCAAGCCTCTGTCACTCACCAATGAAGTTTCTCCAGCTTTGATGATCTTCTGCCTGTTTCCAGTTGCGTGGCCAGCTGGCTAGAACCGTGTTGTGTTGGAGTCCGCCCAAACCTCCAGCCTGGACCAGATGTGAGGTGGCGTTCCTCAGGTTGGAGGAAATGACCACCTGACAGAAGCCTTTAACCTTCTCTGTCTCCATGAGCTTCCTCAGAGACTGAGTGAGAAATGAGCATGTTAACTAATCTAATATATAAGTTTACACTTTACTATAAGCAGATGATACTAATAATCAGTGTTTGAAATGTCACGTAGTGTTTATTAAGTGTAAGTAAATTCATTTTCCTGCCATTTCAATTTAAATTTGAATACAACATCCTGTGGGCGTGGTCAATTCAATTTAAATTCACATTCCTGAATTAAAAAGAAGCCAATTCTTTAATTTTACCTAATCCTGATTCAAACATACCTACGATCCCTAACAATGCTGTCTATGTAGAAAGCTCCTTAGGTTTTGAAACACAGCCATGGAGTGTATTCTGTTTCGTGTTGCTTGTTACCTGTTCAGCTTGCTGGCCCTGAGGGTAGTTCTCCAGGTACGTTCCCTCCAGGGCTGTTCCTACAATGGTCAGACCCTTCCCTGCCTTCAGCTGACTGGTCAGAGATAGCAAACGAGGTTGTTCAACGTTCAAATCACCATCCATACTGACCAGGACTAATATCTGAGGTCTGGGGAAGAGGGAAGATAGAAGTACATCAGCAATATTTCTAGGACAGTATCTATTAATAACTATACTCTTAAAGGCACGGTAGCCGTTTTGTGCAGGACCATAAAATGTTTGTCTAATCGTTGCATTCCGCCCATCATGCGTTTTGGAGGAGGCGTGGCTTTGGAGAGCACTTTAAAGGTCTTTTGCTAGCCCCTCCAGAATTGCCTACCCTGCCTATAAATAATATTATTTGGCATGCTTAAAGGTCTGTAATTGTTTACTCACCTCCAGTTCTTGGTGTGTGGAGGTCCTTCTTCTAACTTCATAAGGGCGAATCGGGCGGCACTGAGCGACAGCCCTCTTATTCCATCACCCCATTCCTTCTCCGCCCTGTCAACACAACCAATCAGCTCATACAACGCACACATACTTTTCACACCCGCTTTGACTGTTAGCATTAGCAGTCTCACTGCTTCTGTATATGTCTCACTATATCTGTCTATGTAATATGAATATTACATTATTCTTAAGTTGTTAGTGTAATGATTTAAAAACGTTACAGAATTAAAAGTTTATTCTCATAACCCAACAGTAACATTAATACAATGTCTAAAAAAATGGACATTTTAAAAGTTCCTAGAACATTCAGAATAACACTTGTAATGTTTTTGTTACTCAATGGAAACGTTAGGATTTTACATTGAGAAAAAAGGTTTTTACTACCTAAAATTGTTAGCCTGGATAATCCTGCCAAAAAATGTAGTCATTCCTCTTTAATTTCCAGCTGACAGTTGCAGGTCACTGTTTGGCTCGACTTGAGAAGCGTTTTAAAGGAAAGAAACACTAAACTAATCAAATGCTGAACAGATTCCAGCTGTTGTTGGCCGGGGCGGATTATGAGGGATCTAAAATCCTCGCAGGTCAAATGCCTGAAACTCAACTCTAATCCGTCTTCAGCTCCCCGTGGGTCACGATCCACTTACCCTCGGAACTCAATATACTTGTAGATACAGCCAGCAATCCCCATGGCAACAATGGCGTAGTACCACGAACAGATGAACATGAGGGATAGACAAAGACTCATGCCCAGGAAGGACAGAGCCCTACAAGCAGAGAGGAAGCAAATGTTAGCAGAGCTATGCATGTTTCAAGCCCGCGCTGTGAAGTAAACCCACAGTAAATCCCCGAAACATGCTGCTTCTGTGCTCACCAGTGATAGAACTTGAAACGAGGTCTCCAGTTGGGTGTTCTGAGCAGAGTTTGTACAGCACAGGCCAAATTCACAAACATGTAGCACATGAGGAAAAACCTACAGCGGCACGAAAAAAAACAAGGACGTGTTGATAAACAGAGACGAGTGCCTGGACTGAGTTTCAAATCATCATTCATCATTCAAAATGTCATTAAGATCAGTGCCATCAGAAGATATTTCTGCACATTCAGATCTATGAAAGTGATCCATCTTGAAACATTTAAGCAAAAAAGTTTCAGAGTGCAGCTTTAAAGAAAGGCAGCACGAGCATGCTTAAAGCGCATTTCACAAACAGAAGCTTTTGAAACAGATATTTTGACCAAGATATGAGTTAACAACAAGATTCCCAGACAAATCATGGATAGATGTATGTGCAGAATCATTTACATAGAGAGAATCGGAGCGACGGAATCTAAAGAAGCGATGAGAATTCCAATCTCACAGATACAGGCGGTCAGGAGCAGAGCCCAGGTGGGCTCGCCGTTTGCTTTCCCATGCCCAAACACCTGCAACACACACATTACACATCAAACAAACACAGCTAGTTGGTTGTAAGAATATTTCCCAAAAACATTAAAAATGTTATTTTGAAAGTTATAAGAACGCTCTCAATGTCCAGTATTTTAGACGATATTCAAACAATTTTGTAATGTTTGTAAAATGTTCCACTAACAACTTATACAATAATGTTTCTGATATATGATGTATGTTTAATAAACCTTCTACTAACATGACTGCAAGAACATTTTTGATCATTTTTGAAAGAACTTTTAGAGAACATGTTCTGAGAACATTCTCTGTCAGATGGGTAGTTACTGGATTTAACAGTTTATTTGGTTCAGAGCAATAAACTAGTCCTTATGTGTTTAGCTATATACACATTTAATGTACGTGTGTGTGTGTGCACCTACTCTCAGAAACGGCACTATGCCATCTCGTGCGATGGCCTGTAGGAGTCGAGGGGCGCCGGTCAAACTCTGAAGCCCCGCCCCGCAGGTGGAGAAGAACGAGCCAAAGACGATGACCCACGGTGATGGCCAAGCCAGAGTGCCAATGACCAGATTCCCTCTGACAGCCTCACCAAACCTGAAACACAATGACTCCTCCTCTCATTCACACAACTTCAGAACAGACTTCAAATTCAAACCAGATTTGTTTGAAAGTGTGGACACGTACTTATCCCTCAGAACTGTTCCCTCAATACAGGAACCAAACAGCACCACACTGGACATGTCTGAATACTCCAGTTAAAGCACAACAGGGAACATTTTCAGAACGCTGACTAACATTCCCTAAAAGTTCTCTCCACATTATTAATAAACATTCTTACAGTTAGAAGAACATTTTTTATCGTTATAAATCATATCAAATACGTTATTCTGAACTTGTTAGTTGAACGTTTTACAAAGGTAACAGAATTTATAAAAACTGAATATCTTCTTTTATATATATATTTTATATATTATATATATTTTCATTCTTATAATCAAGCATTAACGTTACCCATTATCTAAAAAACTGGACGTTTTGAACATTCCTAGAACATTCAAAATAACATTTTAACGTTTTTTGTTACTTAATGGAAACGTTAGGGAAATATTCAACGTTCAAAACATACTTTGTCCAAAATGAAGTTATATTTACAAATTCATTGTTTGTTAACTGTAAATGGCTTGACTAAATAACTAAAAATAACTGATCGACAGACTGATTTGTGATTCTACATCCAGTAATGGAGTGTTATGACAGGCTGTGTCCAGCAAGTGGAGCTCTGTGTTTGTTCCGGTATGTAGGATACAGATGATGGAGGTTGTGGTGATGGCCAGTATGGTGCCGATTGGAATGGACTTCTGAGCATCACGCAGGTCACCAGAACGGTTTGATCCGGCCATGATACCTGTTTCAAAGAAGTATTAAAATAATCACATGCTGCAGTGGTTTCTTTAAAATACTTACTTTAATATCCTATTACTTCTATATAGATATAAAAGTGTGTGTTAAATATTAATTGTTCAAGTACTGTGGCGCAACTGTATAGGAAAGTATTAATAATTCTGATGCTGATTCAGCATCAATAAGGCAACACAATACTGATCTAAGGTCAGATTTAACAATCATCCCAGCTAACAGGGAACGTTAGCTAACATTCTTTGAAAGCTTTTAAAGTTATCAAAAACGTTCTTGCAGTAACATTAGTAGAATGCTTTTATGTTATATATCAGATATCAAAATGTTATTCTTAAGTAGTTAGTAGAATGTTTTAAAAATCTGTACAGAATGAAAAATATTTGAATAATAGTCTTATAACCAAACATAATACAATGTCTAAAAACTGGAACAGAAATTCAGAATAACATTTCTAACATTTTTGTTAGTTGATGGAACCGTTAGGGAAACGTTCTTGTTAGCTGGGTTATGATGGTTAAGATCAGGCTTGTTTTCCAGAGCAGTGAGACTAACCTGTTACAGAGGGGAAGTAAATCCCCACCAGCATGGTGAAGAAGGTGGTGATATCAGCCAGCACGTAACGGTTTGTGTTGGTCGGGACTGAATCTGGTTCCACAGATGAAGGGATTCCGACCTTCTCAATGTAAGATCCTTTATCCATGTAAGCTCCAAAGAGATTTTCTGCAAGAGAGAAAGAGCAAGAAAATTAGACTAATTCAAGACAAAGAGATTCCATCAAAAATAAAGGTCTGAACCTCCTAAAATTATAATGGCTACTGTTTACATACATATATAAAAATAAATAAACTCGAGCAATAACCTGAACTAGCAACAGTGACAAATCAACACTACAGAATATCTTTTATGGCTTTTCTGTGACGATTTGTGATGATCCAGCTAACAATCTTAGGTTATAAGAACGTGTCCCTAACGTTTCCATTAAGTAACAAAAACGTTAATGTTATTTTGAATGTTCTAGTAGCATTCTTTTATACATTGTATTAACATCATTGCTTGATTGTAAGAACTGTATATTTTTAATCATTCATTCTATAATATTTTTAAAAGGTTCTGCTACAAACTTAAGAATACAATTTTTGTTTTATTAATGATATATACAATTAGTGATATATAAGGTAAAAATGTTTTAAAAATGTTACTATCAGGAATGTTTTTGATAACTTTGAGGGAACTTTGAGAACATGGGGAGATCACGTTGTGATTTAAAGGCATGACTACACACACGCAAGTATATAGTTACCACGCAGAATGCCGCTGGTGATTCCCGGAATTCCCTGGATCTCTGTGATGTTGTTGTTGGCAAAAAAAGAGTCGCAGGTTGCATTCAGAAACTCTGAATCACAGAAGAGTCTCCAGAGTTTGGTCGTAACCGTGGTGTTCTCTCTCTCGATGACCTTTGCGCACACGTCAAAACCTTTCCATACCAGAGTCCGGTTTCCCAGCAGACACACTCTGTGAACCAAGCATTTCAATCAGCATAACAAAAAAATGTGTCTAAAAAAACTGCTTACTGTGCCTTTAAGTCTTACAGGTGCAGGGTGTAATTTTGAGTCTTGATTGTGATATATGTAATTATAATTGCAACGTACGGAAAGATGGGAGGTTCGAAGGCCGTTTTGATCACTCCGGCGTAGACAGCGAGGATCGAGCAGATGACACAGGCGAGGAAGACGAGTGCCAGCTTGTTGACATACTTCACTCCTACAAACACCACGATAGCCATGAAGCTCAGCACCAGCGTGCCGTACACACGCATGTTGTTGAGCATGGCAGCCTCGGCCTCTGGACCCTCAAGACCCTCCATCTTAAAAATAGCTGCTTGTGGTATTATGTATATCTGAGACAGGGAGAGGAGATAAGGAGGAGGGAAAATCAATGTGAAAGGGATTAAAAGATTATTAAACATAAAATAAATTTTAATGGCTAAATTTTAATAAAAAGACAAAAAAGAAATAAAAATAAAAATCAGATAAAAACCTATAGTTTTAAAACTGATTGGATGAGCCACTGTTAAATTGATCATTATAAAACTGACATGTACCTTTTACCAATTCTAAATTAAATTAAGTTGTTCAGCAACCATACACAGCTGAGCGTGCTAATGAGCTGTATTACTTCATTTAATTCATTATTAATTCTTAAGAACTTATTCTTTCTTCCTCTGCTATACTGGAGTCTCTGGGAGCCCATAAAACCAGAGAGTAAAATGTTGTAAAATTTGGCTCAGTTATCTGTGCAGTGTAAAATGTTTTTCTTAAAACCTTCAGCATCATGTTTCATGTACATTCTAGCTAATATTTTCTAAACTGTGGTCTGCAAACATAATTCTCCAAAAACACAATCAATTATTTAACCTGTAAATGTTTGTTGTAGGTCTGTCCTACATCTGTTTGCCATTTTAAACAGATTCACATTCTGTCCTTTTTTCTACAACGTGTGTGTAATATTCAAACTTGGTGTAGTTCATCGTTTAGTCTAATGAGCACTGACCATGTGGATGAAACAAACAGCAGGTGAAACGACATGAAGGAGGAAAACATAAAGAAAACAGACAAAAATACCAACCAAACAATGAGAGACAAAAACAAGAGAAATGAGTGAGACTCACAAGGACAGTCAGTGAAACACATCAGTTTAGTAAAGTGTGTAATTAATACAGTACATGGATCACCATTAGCCCTTACTAAAGAGCTGAGCCAAACGATATTCAGTAATTTTGGGTCCATATGCTTTGAGCAGGTTCTGAGGTTCACAATATATTGCATATATTAATAAACCATTCTATACTTTTGCTCTAATAAGCCATGAAATGAATTACTCATGAAAAATGTCAGAATAAACACATTTGTAACTTTTTACTGTAATACAACAGGACAGGTTTTAATGCTGTACAGAAAATCACTATTGAAATAATTTGATGTAAAACACACACAGGCACACTTTAGCTCGCTTTAAACAGACATCAGTGTCTTTCTGAACTGTAGGCTGGATAAAACAATGAAATCTGAGTGCAGCGGAGCCAAGTATCTCCTGCTGCGGAGAAGATTCTCCAGAACAACAGAAGCTGAGCTGGAAGAGAGACCGAACTCAGAACCCAGACATCCTGAGCCCCCGAATACACGAGCCGACGACACGCGTGTTAAAACAGCACACGCGTCAGGCTGAGAGGACATGCTAAAGCTCATCAGTGCCACAATTAAACACAGTGTCTGATTAATTACTTAATTACTCACTTCAGGAAGAGGGTAGAAGAGAGAGAGTTACTCAAACAGAGAGTGAGATAGCCAGAAACAGTTACTGAGAGACAGTTACAGAGAGACAGAGAGAAATGAAAGTCTGATAAACAACAAAATAAAGAGCAGGAGAAAGAGAGTAAGGTTAAAAGAGAACAGATGGAAGATATGTCAGAGATGTTGTGACAAGTAAGGAAGTAACTGTTGGTGGTTTTCATGACGTTGAACTTCACACACTCGTTAACACACAGGTTCTTCATCTCACCAGTAAGATCTCAATGCAGCCCAGGATGTACATGGCTCCAGCAAAGGTGGTGCCCAGGTAGAAGCAGATCCCCACAGCTCCACCAAACTCAGGCCCCAGAGAGCGAGAGATCATGTAGTACGATCCTCCAGCTGTCAAACACATGAACACACAGAAGCTGCTCAGTTCCTGTAACTCAACTGGTAGAGCATTGTGTTAGCAGCGCAAAGGTGGTGGGTTTGATTCCCGGGAAACACACATAAAAAAGCTTGAATGCACTGTAAATGTTGCTTTGGACAAAAGCATTAATTGTAAATTTAGTTTAGTTTAATGAACTGAAGTTAGTTCCTCAGTTGATTTGGTTATAAGTTGTACAAAACACATTTCCACATTTTGTTGACAGTTTTGTCTAGTTTTCATATGGAGTCTGGGAGGCTGTACAACCCTTTCTGAAAGCTTTATTTTTAAGAGTGAGGGGGATATTTTGGTGTTTTGCATCAATATAATATTGAACAGAGCTGAAAAATAGCATATAACCACAACACAACCCACAATTACAACTTCCTGTTTCCTGCAAAAAAATTAAGCATGGCTACAGAAAGAGCCTTTTAGCACTATAGCGATAATAACAGCCTATCACTGATAAACAATGAAACGACAACCAAACCCTGTCATTTAACCTCACCTCTGCTCTCCTCCAATCAGAAGAGGAGATGGAGGCGGTGATTAGAACAGGCCACGGTCATTGGATTATGAATACATAAATACAGCTTTGAGGATATTGCTCTCTGGAGTTACTGTTGCTAGGGTGACCGCTTCCTGTTGCCAAGACAACAAACCCATGCAAGTTAAGCTGCATCAGGCGTTTACTTACCAGGTACAACGCCGTTTGTGGCAATAGCACTCATAGAGATCGCAGTGAGCATCGTCTGGAATATAATAAACAATGAACAATGAGAGAGGGATTTACAGAAAGCGCTGTCTGTTTGTTTAGCTGAAACAGGCGACAGATGGAACACTAAATAAATCAAGTATAATTCTGGATAATTCCATACTATACACTCTAAAACATGCTGGGCTCCCAGCTGACAAATGTACTTAGTAAGAACGTTTCCATAATGTTTCCATTAACTAAACACATTAAAAATTTTATTCTTAAAAGTTCTACGAATGTTCAAAACATCCAGCTTTTTCAAAGGTATTTTGAAGTTATTGTTTGGTTAACAACAATAATCAAACGTTTTAATCCTGTAACATTAGCCAATGTTCTGAGAACGCTCCCTGTTAGTTATTTTAACCCATGGTTGGGTGGGTAAAATGTGGACAGAACAAACATTAACCTATACTAGGTTATTTCAACCCATGGTTGAGTAATACCATTTTAATACCATAGCTTTTTTTTAAACTAATCCAGCATTTTTAGAGTGCAGGTAGAAACAGTTTGGGTCCTTCTTTTAAAACAAGTCTATGTAATTTTTTTGTTTTGCTTTTTCATCCACCATATACATTGTAATATAAATGTTTTATGATATAATTTGTCCACATTTGTGCTTGTGTTATATTGATAAATACAGCACTATTTGTGGCTTTGTCATCATCATTGCGAAAAGCAACATTTTCACATGGCAACGAGCAAGAGGCAGCGTGTAACTATGATCTATAGTGCTGAGAGATCAAACCGATTAAAGCAATTTACCAGAAGCTTCTGTGCCTGAAATACATGTGATGTTGTCTGAAACCTCCTCTCTCGTCTGCTGTTAGCAGCGCGCCGATAAAAGCCTTTTTAAACCGGCTCTGTACTGTCTCACTAAATGCAAATGTGTCTATTTTTGAGAAGAGGGAATGGGCATGTACACGGGCAGACAGAGAGGAGCGTGGAGCGTATGCTTCTTTAGAAAGAAACGATGAACATACAGACAGAAACAAATTGCTTGCTCAAAGTGCTTAGCTCAAAAGAACGACAGGAGGGGAAGGAGAGAGGATAGACAGAAATGTGGAGAGCAAGTCAGTTCACACCCATCCAACATGGAACGTTCTCAGAATGTTAGGTAAAACATTCTCTAAATGTTCTCTCAACGATAACAAGAAACATTCTTAGAGTAATGCAGAAGAACTTTTTTCAGTGTTACTTATCTTATATTTCAAAAACATTATTCTTAAGTTGTTAGTGGAACATTTAAAAAAATGTTACAGAATAAACAAATGTTTGATTAATATTCAAACAATGCCTAAAAACGAACTGTTTAAAGCTGCAATGCGTAACTTTTGCCTCTGTGTCGCCATCTCTGTTTGAAACATGAAATTGCAGGTTACTTTACATACTAACTAACATTTTTCACGAAATTAAACCTGACAGCTCAAATTATAAATCATCATTATAAACTATATCGAGGTAAGGAGATCGTGAACACTGTACACTGATCTGTAATTTTCTTGCTCAATAACTGATTTGTATTTTGATATTTTACCAAAAACGTTACAGACTTCAGCTTTAATTATTGAACACTGGACATTAATAATTCCTGACTATTATTAGTTTGCCCGACTGTGGCATCCGAGTGTTTGAGTCGATTGTTTATTAAGTATTGAGTATTTTTTGACATCCATTATAACACAACCAGTTTCAGTTGTAAAATCTGATTGGATGAGCCACAATCAAACCCACCAATAGATGCACACCTGCGACAATTTAATCAGTTGAATTCTGTATTAATGTGCCAAGTTGCTTGGCAACTGTAAAGCGCCTACAGAAGTAATGCACTCTGTTATCTGGTGCAGAAATTGTTGAGAGCACGTGCTGTGTTTTCTGTCTTGTTTGCTAAAGCATTCATGTTAAAAGCACTGTAATAGCATTAAGTGGCTTATTGCTTTATTTACTGCATGTGTGAAAGCAAATGTTGCTGCCAGAGAGACGTGAAACACACACACAACACACAAACACACACACACAGCATACACATACATCACACACTCACAGTACACAAACACACACAAGCTTAAGCACAGTCCACTGACAGCATCTGAACAGCTCTCAATGGCTTCAGCCCCCGTCATATCAGCAAAGACCTCCATATGCTAATAACATGCTGAGTACGGGCTCTGATTGGACAGTTTGGGGCACCGGCTGCTGAGCCAGTCTGCCCAGCCAATCACACCATCTGCCTTGAGCAGAGTGAGCCAATAACATTGAGACAGATACTGTGAAAACCAATCCAAAGGCTTCTCGAGAACCGGTTAACGGGCAGGAAGCGGGCATTCGTATATATATGATAAATGACGTATTTGTGAAGCGTTCATTTATTGAGATATTTCTTGAGATAAGATACACAGTAGGGTCTTGAACAAAGTGTTTGTTTATTGGTTTAAAAAAAAGTCCAACCAATTTTAAAATGTTAAATAATTACTTTATTAACAAAAATAATAAAAAATATGTTACTTTTACATATGCTGAAGTCAAATCGACATTTCCTGGGAAATCTGACAAGCTTAAATTATAAACACAAATGACAGATAAATCTCCTACTGAGCTGTTCAGTCAATATTTCTGTGCCTGAGGTTTATTCTGAAGTCGATCAGTGCTGTTGTTTTTGCCCTTTTATGATTCATTGTTGCATGTTTAATGGCTGCAGTCTGTCTTAAAGAGGCGAGTCTGTGACTGAATCAACATCATTCTGTTGCCATGAGATACAGAACGCGACGAAGAACCAGAGATGAGTGTCTGGCAGTGAGCCGCTGATTTCAGATCATTTTTAAAGTGTCCTGATACATCTAATAATAATGCCTATTTACAGTCATTCAGAAAACACACACTCACATATGTGGTTTACAGGGACTCTCACAGACGTAATGATTTTTATACTGGGCTAATCATTTTTATGTTGTGTTTTTGAGAGCACAGGAAGTGTTTATGGCCACGTTTACATTGCTATACACAAGCTAACAATTTTAGGTTGTAAGAACATTTCCCTAATGTTTCAATTAGTAACAAAAATGTTAAAAATGTTTATTGTAATGTAATGTTTTTAAAAAGTTCCACTAAAAACTTACAAATAACATTTTAGATATATGATATATAAGGTTAAAAACGTTTTACTAACGTTACTGCAGGAAAGTTTTTGGTAACTTTGACAGATCTTTTACAGAACATCAGCCAACATTCTGAGAATGTTCCCTGTTAGCAGGGAAATGTAGTGTGCACTTTCTTGTCTTACTGGTCAAAAAGAAAAAACAAGTAACATTGGCTATATCCTGAACAGAAATATGCCACTGTATACACTTTAAACTGTAATACACTGTATGCACTGTAGTATGTGTGTGTTTGAGAGAGTGATGAAGCATTGTGATTAAAATGGAAAGAGATCGAAGTGTAACTTGTGTTTACAATCAGAATCCAGGATAAAAATAGCTCCTCCACAGGCGCCGTGGAGAATCTAGACTGTGCATGCATGCACACAACAAACATACAAATCACATGCTAATAATAAGCCTGCACGCTGAGATACAGAGCATGCTCATGTGCTGCAGGGGACATGTGCGTAGATGCAAGAGATTAGCACATTAATCAGTGAGTTTCAGTGGCAATCTGATGGCCTCTTTAACATATTGAGAAATGCAAATTCCTAATCACTGGAAATTATATACTTGCATCAAATGCGATGATGGCAGCTGTGTGTGTGTGTGTGTATGCGTGTGTGTATGACTTACCGTAGAGCAGCACATTAGCACGATGATGAAGGCTTCGATGACCCCACCGATGCCCACCATCCAGGTCATCCTCAGAAACAGAATCACACCCAGAATGTTCTGCAGGCAGGGCAGGTAGACCCCCATCAGTGTGCCCATCCGAGGAGCCTGTCCATACAAACACACACAACAGCCTGTTATTGAAGCTGTACAGCCTTATCCCCAGCTAACTATTTTAGATTGTAAGAGTGTTTCCCTAATACTTATACTTAACTTAATAACCTTTTTTAGATATATATGATATATAACATAAAAAACATTCTACTAACGTTACAACAAGAATGTTTCTGATATCTTTGAGAAATTTTCTGAGAACGTTCATGGCTAGTTGGGCTATGTTGATTCAGTAAAATGAAAGTGATAGTAAAACCTGTGAAAATCAGGGAATTTTACAATACTGACTTCTCAGTCACTGAATATTGGTGAATATAGACCTAGAGAGAGGGTGAGAGATACACCTTCATGATTTACATGATTTAGAGAAGCTTTGCTAACTTCAATTGACCAGCACCATTTGATCTACAGACATGATCTAGAGACATCATGTAACTTAATGGGGGAGGTTTTCCGAGTAGACAATAAAACAGACAAAAAGTCTCATAAGACTTTCATAGTAAGTCTTTATACTGAGTGAGGAACCCGAGCCATATGAGAAGACCAGAAAATCATTAGACCTACAGGTGGGCCAAAGGTGTAGTACTGGGTCAGTAAACTATTACCTAGCAACCACCTTGGCAACACCCTGGCAACCATCCAGAACAGCCTTTCAACATGCACAGTAACATGCTAAACAATACCCAGAACAACTTAGCAACCACACATCAGTTGGCAACCACTCATAACACCCTAACATCACCAAGGTGACCTCTGTACAAGCAACTGCCACTCATACCTTCTGAAAACGTAAAAGTCGATTCTTTTTTAATGACATGAGACACAGAGTTAACACCAACCCTAAAATTTTAGGTTGTAAGAACGTAGGTGATGAACCTAAATGAGTACAAATATATGACTGTGCCCACTGAAAACTCAACATCTCAAACTCAGCATCTAAAACATGCAGTGTAAGTGTGCTCTAATGTGCAGCCCTGATTTCAAGGGTTTGAGAGATATACAGAGACTAATGGCATACACAGGGAGAAAGTGAGTGTGTGTTGGACTGGATAAGAGCAGAGCTGTAATTACTAACACACAGTGAGTAAAGGTCTGAGAAACAGACTCTTTTAGAATCGCTCAGAGCACTTGTCTCTGCATATAGATCAGTGTTCCTCAAACTTTTATAATGGTGTACCCTCCAGACAATAAACACACCCAAATGTGTCCCCAATATATGCTTAAGTAAACCTACACATACACACACACAAACAAGTCATGCGTAGACTCAGCCGACAGCAGATGGCAAACTGGGAAACAAGGCTTTTAATTTAATTAACCTGATATAAATAAGAAGGCCTGAATAATGCATGCCATTAAATTCAATATCAGCCATGCAAATGTGAATTCTGTGTGTGGTAATCTGATTTCTGAAGTAAAGATTAATTACAGTATTCATGTAATCTAATACAATGTGTTTTATAAGCCACGTCTAAACAACAGAAAAGCAGTAATTACATTATGTGATAAGGTCCCAAATTAAGATCTGTAATACTTGTACAATTGACATCACACCTTCAAGAATGTTGGGTAATACAATTAAAGAAGCTTGTATGCATCAAATTGTTCATAATGTCTCAAAATAACTCTGTATTGCTTTAATAAATCATCATATAGAGTTATAATATTTACATTAACAGTGAACCTTCTCCAAAAGTTCTCTCAAGGTCATCAAAACTAGTTCTTTTTTAACATTATATATCATATATATCAAAAACGTTATTGTTAAGTAGTAAGAGCAATGTTTTCAAAACGTTACCGAATTAACGTTGTAACGTTAATGTTTTTTTAACGTTACCGAATTGAAATAACACAGATGAGAACAATAAAACAGACTTCAGTCATCCAGCTGTCATTCATTTTGATACTTTCCTCTGTCTGGCTTTTATCAACAGATTGAACTTCATCAAAACCCAAACCAGAACAACAGCAGACTGAAGCACATACCAGCACGACTGACACATTTCTTCAATTACTTAAACACAGGTAACATCTTCAGTATTGACTCGGATTTTTCTACCCTCTTGTCTGCTGTCCATCTCTGACAGACAGCCTAAATCTTTATTGAATATCAAATCATGGAGGTTTGTAGACTTAAATAAAATGATCAACTACAGATCGTTTTAGATGACTGCAGTATTTTATATGATAACTGGTTCTGATCTGACTAAAATGTCATTTTTAAAGTTTGGGCATCACTGTGTATTAAAAAAATGGCCCTTTAACAATTCTACAAAAGTGACTTTAAAAGTTATGACATTTTCTGTGCAGTCTATTTAACTTTTGTTGGAGCATGCAAATGTGTGCATATTTAATAAGATGTTTAATTTGCATATTCAAATCTTTGATTGCTCATTATCATATGACAAAGATTCATTTTGGCCTATTCACCTGTCCTACCTTCTCTTACAGGAGTTCAGTTTAAATCTGTCTGGTCCTGAGGGCCCGGGGCCTCCACACTCCAGCACACACACTCTGACAGCCAAAGGAAGCCACACAGAGGAAAGCAGATCATCTTTTGGACATGATTGTCTTTCTGCTAATGTGTGGCTTCTCTTGTCTGTTGTCAGAAGAATGCAGATTTACTGTCTGTGCCCTGCGGTGTGTGTCTCTGCAGTGCTGCTCATTCTCGTCCCAATAACATCTTTTCTGCATTCATTCTCCGGCTTTCAGCTTGATGACAACACAAGACTTATTTCTCTGCACCGTTTTTCCCCTTGATGCTAAAACTGTGTAGGGCATAAAAACAACTGCTGGTCAATGAATCCCAAGATCCAGAGCCACACTAAAATAAATGTAATATTACTCATATATGTTAGGCCTATATGTTAATTAATAGTGTTGCCTAAAACAAGCATGCATATTGCATATTGCATGCATATTGATCAAATTTATGGTTAGTGATTTGAACAAAAGTATAACCCTAAATATTTGGGTGTAAAATTTGTTCCAAAAGCTACAGACACAATTTGAGCTTTAAAAAGCTCAAATTGTGCAGCTTTTTAAAGACTTTTGTTTTTCTAAGTGTACACTTATTGTTTTCGCGTAATGTTTTATAAAACAGAGAAACTCTATAGATTTACATTGAAGAGGGACCTGAATAGGTGTTGATCCCGGCAACCACTTAGAAATGGCACAGAAATTACCCAGAACACCTAGCAGAGAATACTACTGCATAGCAACATGCTAAAGAACACTCAGAACACCTTAGCAACCACATAGCAACAAGCTAATTGCACTCTGAACACCTTGGCAACTGCATAGCAATGCGCTGGGAACCAGCCAGGACAACTCTTGCTTATGTGGGCAAGAACCAATCACATTTTTTCTCTGAAAATCCAGCATTACTGATATAACAAATTTAGTTCAGTACATAAAGTGTCTTTTCATTCTCTATGTTGAAAGTTAAACACAACAAAATCCAAAAAAGAACAGGGTGATAGAATAAAAGATTTACTCATAAAATGTGTGTCAAGGTAAGATTACAGCTCATATTTTACAGTAATAATACACCTCCAGTATTGGAAATAATATTCTGCTACATTTCCTGCCCCAAATAAATAAATAAAGCAAAGAACAGGTTACCGCTCAGAAAAGAATCCTTCCAGCTGCAATCTAATCTTCATCTCGTACTTTTCTCTGAGTTCTGGCACTTCTGTCATTTTTAACACAGCAGTTTGCTGCCCGGGAGGCGTTTTGATTACAACAGAGTGAAATGTGTCACATCAGCCGTCTGTGATTCACCAAACAAGACAAAGTGTCTGCTTTATCTGTTATATATCAGCATACAAACACAGAACAGAAAGAGAGACAGACAGATAAATAGAAAAAGACAGACACAAATAAGTAGACAGACAGACAGACAATATATCAACAGATATGTATGTGTACAGTACTTCCTATAACATCTTGCCCGTGTCTTTTCTGGCAGGCTCAGTGTGTGTCAGTTAGTCACAAGTGTTGCTTTGACACCCTGCAGGCTGAATTTAGCTCTCATTATCAAAACTGCAGTGGCGTGTCAAACCAGTGAGAAGGTCTGAATCAACAGTGTTTGGAAGTGGTCACTCTTTATCTGAGCCAACAGACTCCATCACAGTCGAGCTGTTTCAATTTACTGCTTGTGTATCTGGAGCAGGTGAGTAATCAAACCTCTTTTCTGTCTCTGTGTGTGTTTATAATTTCCCCCGGGCGGACCCAGCCTGCAAGGATCTCAGGTGAAGGCATCAGAGAGCAGATGCCCAGCGGCCCCCTGGGATTGCTTTTGGAGGACCCAGGCTGTGAACCTCAGGTGTCGTAGTCCCATCGCGGCTGCAGCCAGCTGCTCAGACTATAAAACCCTGCCATGGACACCACGCCACCCTGTGAGCTATCCCTACCTGTCCAGCGGGAGCGAGATGTGACTGCTGGAATTCTGATTCTCTGCAGTTTTGACTGACAGAGAGCTGTAAAGTTAATTGTAAACTGAATAAACTTAACAGTGAATTTACTCAAATTACCAATCTAGATTAAAGACACATCTCTTTAGCTAAGCATTCACATATACATCTCATAACCTTGTATTCAAATGACTTAAAAAAACGCAAATGATTATCTGCTCGAAATGTTATGAACAGCAGTTGCGCTAATTATTCTCCATCTGCTTTCCATTTCTATCTTTGGAAAGTTGTTACTGGAATGTTGTTAAAATGTTACACAATTAAAAATAATTGAATATTGTTTATATAACATTGAATATTGTCTAAATATTCCTAGAACATTCATTGAACATTTTTAATGGTTTTGTTACTTTATGGAAATGTTAGGGAAACCTTCTTACAACCTAAAACTGGTAGCTGGGAGAAGGGTGGAGAGGAGCAATGAGCTTGTCTTCTCTCACTTGGCTGCCCAAACAGGAAGTGACAGTGTTAATGTGACTTACTTCAGTGGGGGTGAATTATTAAAAGCGGAGCATTGGCAGAGGAATGAAAAGGGCAGAGAATATCACTGTCAGCTCTACACGGGTTACTGTGTGTGTGAGCACGCTCAGAAGATGCACAAATAGCCGCTCTGTGCCTCTGCCCCTCAGAACTTGACATGAATTTACATTTTTTCTGTCAGTTTGGATGTGTGTGTGTGTTTATGTAGTGAACATTGGTGTGTCATCCAACATGAGCATATGGCCTCGCTAACAACCACATGTCCCCCCCGCACCCCCCGGAACGATTGATAACCTCTTATTATGAGGCAAAAACTACTTCATAACTCATCTTACGTCATCCTTTGGAATGACACATTTTCCTCATGCTCTCAACCCACGTTCATGTGTTAAGACCTTAAATCTCCGCTTTGGATGATTATCAATAAAAACAGCAGAGCGGTGCAACATTAAAGGTGATGTGTGCAACTACTGCCACTAGGGGCAGCAATTGCTTCCTGAAAAACTCCTCATGTGTTCTGAATTTATGGCACATTCATGTGCTGTTGTAAGGATGTTCTGGGTGGTTACTAGGGTGTTGCTAGGCAAATGTGTGGTCATTTAGAAAGGTAAATGCACACTTCTCCGCAACAAGCTGATAAACAAATAACAGAATATGAGATTGAACATTATATATCAAATATATCAAAAACGCTAGTCTTAACATTTTACAGAGCTGGGTAATGTTTGAGTAACGTAATGTTTGAGTAATGTTATTATAACCAACAACTGGATGTAGAACTTTCAAAATAACATTTTTAATGCTTTTGTTACTTAATGGAAACGTAACGGAAACACATGCGTTGAGCTTGGTTAATTGTAATAGTGATTAGTAATCAGCAGACCCACGTGGTTGAGCGTCGACTGCATGTGTGGGTATGCGGGGACATTTGCTGATGGAGATCTGCAGCTTGACCCTCTCAAAATGGAGGCTGATTGGAGAGCAGCAGCTTTGTGAGGCGAGCTAATTAAGTTGGAGTCGGCGTGTGAGACGAGTGGAAGATTATTGCTCTCTTCTCAATCACGCTGAGAGGACAAACGTAATTCTGTCTCTCGTTTCCCTGTTTTACTCCAATTTCTCTCTCTCTGCAGTTAGAAGTTTGACTGGTTGCAGCTAAGAGTCGGGTCTGAGATTTAAATTTTCTGCATTTTGACCTTTATGACTGCTCGGGTAGGAAACAAAAGGCGCAATCGTCATAGTAACACATTAAAGGCGGTTTTTGCTTTTCATTTTGTATTATGCTGGTTGAAAGTCTCCTCACATCCTGACAGAAATCACTCAGTAAAGTGCCAAAACCTTACATTTACTTTCAAAAGGTAAAATTCAAGCCATTTAGCACAAGCTACGTAGAAGTCTCCCTGCACCTGAAACAGTTCATTCTAACTGGGGTTTGTTGCACAGACAAAACTATGTTTATACATCTGACAACAGCCAATTAATTCACACCTTTGTTTTTGATACTAAACAAGAACTCACTGAACTGTGTAATGTGTATAACACATTTCCATCGCTTATGTAATGCGGAAGTGTATGTGTGTGAGGTACCTGAACGGGTTTCTTACGAGAGCCCTCGTTGTTCTCTGCCTCCTCATGTTCTTTGCTGCCCTGGGGCAGATTCGAATAGTTGGCCAGACTGCTGAGAAGAGACGAGACCATGGGAATTGTGTCCATCTCCTCCTGCAGGGCACAAACACACACGTTCTGTTAGTCTGGTCACCACCGTAGCTAATTCTAGCCAAGAACCGCTCATAGGAAACACACACAAATGTTTTGATTGTTTCCCCTACGCTCTTAAAAACAAAGGTTACTAACAGGTTCTTTGGTGGTTCCACAAAGTTTGGTTCCATAAAGAATCTTGAACAAAAGAACCTTGAACTTTCTGTTCCACAAGGTTCTTGGTAGTGGAAAGGTAAGAACGAAATGGTTCTTTTGAGTATTTTGACTGAAAGGTTCTCTGGGGCACCAAAATGTGTTCTTCTATGGCATTACCATTAGTAACCTTTGAACACTTTTATTTTTAAAAGTGTGCAGTGAAGCATATCACACTGCAGGACTCAGGTCGCCATGCCAACTGCCCAGTTACAGATACATTTGTGCTATTTTTGTGGTTCTTTTATCACTCACCTGCTGAGTTCAATGTCCTGGGGACTTCCTGCCCTTCAAACACTAATTATCCTTATTAATTACTGTCAGATCCTTTTATTCACTTAATCACTAGTTTGTGTGAGTGTGTGTGTGCCTACATGTCTGGATTAATAAGGGTTGAACTGGAGTGTGTGTGTGCTGGTATGTACCTCAAACAGGGCCATGTTCTTGCCGTCATACTGCTGGTTCTTCTCAGGATCAGTGCTGTTGATGAACGGGCTGCTCTCCTTAGTGTTTGGATCTCCTGTTAAACAACAACAATAAATAAACAAACAAACGATTAATTAATGCGATTAATGCGATTACAGACACTCAAAACTCAGGGTGACATAAGGTAGCATGTCATTAAAAACTAGTTTCTCGCACACGTCTCTGTAAAATCAATATGGCGTCATTGCTGATGGTCAAGAGCAGATTTTCAAACTTTGATATTAAACTGAATGTCTAAACGATGAAACAAAATTATATCACACCTGAAACATGATCAGTCATGGAGCAGACACACCTCAAATACATGATGAAACCATTTTCCCAGCTTACAGGGAACATTCTCAGAACATTGTCTGAAAGTTATCAAAAAATGTTCTTGCAGTAATGTTAGTAGAACTTTTTGTTATATATCAAAAATGTTATTCTTAATTTGTTGGTGGAACATTTTAAAAATGTTCCACCATGTTTTTGTTACTTAAAGAAAATGTTAGAGAAATGTTCTTTCAACCTAAAATTGTAAGCTGGGTATTCTTTTATCTGACTTTAGGTTTACACAATATTTATAAACTTCACTTACTGTAACCTTATACTTAGAAAAATCCTGATTTCAGGTCAGTCATGTGATTGTAATGTGATTTCCGCAGTGAGAATCAGACAGTCTCTCTGATCTCATCTGACTGTGTGATGTGAGGTCTGCCGGCTGTCATCTCCTGATTGATGCTTCACCCTCTAGAGCATGTCAACACTGGCTGTCAGTCTGTCACGCAGCGCTGCGTCCAATCAAACGTCACACTGTGACATATACTCATGCTTACATTAGACTGACAGTCTGTAAGAGAGTGAGCCGAGCAGAACGCACAACAACAGAAGTAATGAAAGCAGCTCTGGGGAATGCATTCTTGCCAAAAAAACAAAGAGTATAGGATGGGTAAATTCAGTGGAACTGCAACCAAACAACTAAAAAATTAAGAAGAATCAACAGATCAATCGATTAATCTATCAGTTGTCTCTATCTGTATGACTCTTACACTCAAAAATGTTTTGATGTTTTTAAATGTTGAACTTTGTAAAAAATAAATATTCTGTTTGTCTAATGTGAAGTTTTTGTCAGTGAAAATGGGATTTAAGGAAGTCTTTGGCTGTTTGTCTGTCTAATCTTTAATCACTAACTTTAACTAATCTGTAACTCACAGAACTCACAGAACTCATGGGTCATTATCTTGTGTTGTACATTACTTGATTTCAATCATGTTCAATCACTTGTTAGTGGACATTAATGGACAGTTTATTTCATTTTGTAGCATAACCAGCAGTTGCATTTTAATGGACATGTTTTCTGTAAAATGGCTTCAGGTCTTTCTTATTCGAACATGAAAGTGTTGAAATTTCAGGACCCGGTGTTCCGGCACTTAACCGGCGAACACACGCGACACTTGTGCCGTCACAGAAATGAAAATGAATCTGCATTTTGAATCATCAGACACCGCGTTCCTGCTTCACAGCTGCTGAACATGTCACGCAGCACAACATGTGCACTAATCAGTCAGCAATCTACAAAGTAATTGTGGAGAAGTGTTGTCATTAACAGAGGTGATGTGAGTTCTCAGCAGTATGAAGCATGAAGTTCTCTCTCACGAGCAGAACAGAGACGTGAGGGACTTTGATATGAATGTTATGGATGTCACGGGTCTCCATGAAAACATGATCAAATCCTACAAATAAATGATATCGCTGCTCCAGTTTATCTGCACTGGTCACATTCACAGTCTTATTTCTTAAAATATGTACAGTCTTATTTCTTAAAATAAGATGGTGAAGGTTATGACAATGAAATATTTCCTTCTCAGTGTCTCCAGTGTTATGACACGCTGTCAGGAAGACAGAAGTGTTGGTTACATGAGACGATGTTTCGCGCTGCTCTATAAATAGTAATGACTGGCGATGGCTGAAAATGCTCTCAGTTGTTTCTCCCTGTGAGACCATCTGATGCTTTTCTCACACAGAAACCACTCAAACTTTCTCAAAATCACAGGCTTCAATCTGATTGGTTGTTTTTTTTTATACATCTCAACCAATGTGTGTTCCCTGAGAATCAAACGCTCAGCTAACAATTTTATGTTGTAAAAACTGTTATTTATAGTTTTAGGAACATTCAAAACATCCAGTTTTTTAAGTTGTTGCTTGGTTGTAAGAACCAAGTATTACATTTTTTTTTATTCTGTAACGTTCCTTAAACTAACAGCTTAAGAATACCGTTTTTGAGTTATATGTTAGAAAAATGTTGTACTAATGTTACTGCAGGAACTTTGTTGATAACGCTGACAGAACCTTTAAAGAACGTTAGCTATTGTTCTCAAAATGTTCCATGTTAGCTGGGCGATCTGCTGTTGTATATCTATCATGAGATTTTCTGTCCTTCTCTGACTAGACTGCTTACATTGTTGGAGATCTGCATAGCGACAGCTCACACAGAGCACAGCAGTCTCTCCATCTGTTGCCCTTGACAGATGATCTCAGAGCAGTTTAATCTTCCCTCTCGTTGCGTTTGGTGAATCGCTGTGAAGAAGCCCTGGTCCTGGAAGAGCATTAATGTGAAAATCTGTCCAAACATCTATAGGGTCTGTGCAGTAACATTCAGTGTGTGTTAATAATCTGAATCGCAGTGTGAGCGAGCTGATACAGTGTGCATTTAACGGGACGTTGACCTGTGAAGAAAGACCACTGTTTCAGGGAACTCTCTCGGGACATTGTCTTACGTTCTTTAAAAGTTCTCTCAAAGTCATCAAAATGTCTTGCAGCAACATTTGTATAGCCCATTTTAGTGTTATGTATACCAAAAACTTTATTCCTAAATTATTAGTGGAACAGTTTAAAAATGTTACTGAATTAAATGTTGGGATTAAGGTATCTGATAACCAAGCAATGACGTTAATACAATGTCTAAAAAAATGGCTGTTTTGAATGGTACTAGAACTTTTAATATAACACGTTTAGGATTTTGTTACTAAGGGAACATTTGGGAAATGTTTTTACTATGTGAAATTGTTAGCTTTTAGGTTTAGGTGGTTTGTTCAAGAGCACCTTAGTTGCTTCCTGCCAGTATTGAGAATCAAACCTGCGACCTTCAAGTTACAAGTCTGACACTCGAACCATTAGGTCACCACTGCCCCACAGTTTTAGCTACAGAACTGTACTCTTGCTTTCAGCTGTACTCTTAATTTAGGATCCACAAAACAGTTGGTTAAGAGCAGCTTTCTCTCCTGTGCTAACGTATTTCCTGTTAACACTGCAGGACATTTTAAATGGCTTGATTTGCTACGTGTCAGGTTGCAGGTGGTATTTTGTGCCACAAAACATCAATTGTAGCTGTACAAATGCCTTTCCTACACTGAAATCCTCTTGCAAGGTTTGAGACAAATGACATGAAACAGGAAGAGAGAATGACTGTGTGATATCAGATGTAGGAAGTGAGTCCAAAGGGCAGGTTGTTGGCTCATCAGGTTTGACTGAAGTGGGCTGTCATCATTGGGTCTGGACAGGAACACAACACTGCAGGTGTTTGGTTCTGTAAATGAATCACACACACACACACACACACACACACACACACACACACACACTCCCTGAGGACTGACCTCTGCCTGCCATTGGTCAGAGCGATCAGTCTTCTGAGCCAATCACATGAGTCTATCTCTGTCTCTGAGTCTATAACTTTCTCTTTAACAATCACTGTATATTCTTGGAATTGCTGTCAGCTCTGACGTTCTCATTGCAGAGACTGAACAAAAGAAACTTCACAGATAAATAAACACTGCTGATGTTTTTTAGATCTGTAACTCTCAGAACAGTCACGTTCTGACTGACCTGTGAGTCCATCAATGTCAAAACTGACAACATTATAACATAACTAACCAACAAACACGGTCTTACTCGTCTAGCTAGTTTTTAAAACATATTTTACTACCCTGTAATTTTTATGCAGAATCCTTATCACGAGCAGACTGTGATGAAACAGTCTGTTAAAACTGAAGTTAAATCATAGCAATACATTTACACATTCAATAACTGTACATTCTGTTTGAGACAAACAGGACAATAAAAAGACTGAAGCAGTTTTGCAGGGCAAGAGAAACAGAAAGTGCATCAAAATGCCTCTGTTGATTGTAACGGAAATTTGGGAATTTCATATTCTGCAGCATTATTTATTTTTCCTTTAACATATTTTACAAATGCAACTGCAGCCTGAATAAACCTGAATACTGATGTACTACACAGTTTTTTATAAAGCAAAACGGTTTGTCTGTGCATGCGCATGAATGTATTTTTATAACTATAATAAAGCTGATATGGGTGCCAACAGATGACTGCAGGTTAAGACCTGCTAAACGACAACTCCATTAAGATTTTAAAAGCACCAATTTTCAGTGTGTGTGAGTGTGTGTGAGTGTGTGTGAGTGTGTGTGTGAGGGGTAAACGACACATTTTGTAATAATGCTGGTACTTCAAAAGCACTATCTGAACCTTGTGGAACAGTCTGGCCTCGGTTCCATTTCCCGCTGAACGATATCACCTTTTATTGAAGATAAAAACAGAGTCTGACAGCCCAGCCGAGCGTCTATGGCCTGCAACAGTTTAAGATTACACAACACGCAGATGAAGTCAATGAGAAATAAAATTCCTGATCGAAACATATTTAATAAACATACATAGCCTAGCTATTCAATATTCAGACAGACTGTTTTGTGCAGAAGGATCCCTGCTAATAAATAACATATACCTTAGGTAGCTCTTAGGTAGATTTTGGTCTTACCAGCTGGCTATCAGGCTGGTTTGCACTGGTCAAGCTGGTCTAGGTTGGTGGTTTTAGACAGTTAGCAGCTGGTAAAACTGAGCTGCTGGTGAACCAGTTAAATGAGCTGACAAACAACCCCCACAAGATGACTTAAAAAGGTCCATCAATAAATAATATTAAAACTATTATCATATACATTTTAGGTTCTGTTTTAGCAGCAGATGAATCCAAACAGTAAAGAAACACAAAGATTTCCCAGCTAACAGGGAACATTCTCAAACATTGGCTAACGTTCTCTATGAACGTTACTACATTAGCCAGCGTTCTGAGAATGTTCTGTGTTAGCTGGGGTTCTACCACCTCATTCCTCCATCTCAAATCATCTCACACTCAATACCGTCCAGCTACTGGAGATCTGACTAACTGTTCAGGATTAACCTAACAGGATTTGTTCAAGATAACATCTAACAATTAAGATAATATCGAAAAGGTAAAACTGCTGTGTGTGACCTAGATATGAATAACTCATCGCTGTCTGAAGAGATAACACAAGATAACTTCACACGAGTGTCAGCGGCTCAAATTATTCACATCGATTTGAGGTTTGGCTAATTAGCTCCAAAGCTGGAGTTAAAAACTTTTCTATAGGCTTTCAGTTGTAGATATCACTGGAACAAAAGACGGATCAAAAAGAGACATAAAGAGCCAATTCACCCAAAAATGAAAATTTGTTCACCATTTACTTGTGCTTATGTCACTTCACACACATATATGCATTTATGGCTGTGCACATACAAACATACACTACCAAAAACACAACAATACACACTCACATACTCTCACAAACACACTCTCATATACTTACAAAACATAACACACATTCTCATACACTTACAAACACAAACTCACAGAAATACACAGACAGAAAAAATCCAAAGTAAGACATCACAGAAGAACACACACAATTAGACAGACAAAGACAAAACACACAAACAGAAACTATGTAAACATATCTGGAACTTTTCTTATAAGAAAAGCTCAAGACGGTACAGCATACACAACTACACACAGAGGTTTGGGTGTACACGCACAAAGCATCACACACATCGGCAGCAGTCTGCCCGTCTCTCACCTTTCTTGAGTGGACAGGTCGTGTTGACCACTGGAGAAAAACGCACACAACACACAACGTTAGACTGAAACAACAGTAGAACAGTGGAACAGTACTGAACAATAACTTTTAGAGAATTTTAGCTAATGTTAGCCAATGTTCTGAGAACGTTCTTGATGGCTAGGGAGGCGTTCCGCCGGCACAAAGATGTCTTTCTCTCAGATAGACTGAGGTCGGGTTTTATGTGTGTGGGTGTTGAATACAGTGCATTCAATCTGCACAGCCTGTTCATAAATCTCAGTGAGGAGAACTTTCCCTGGAAATCCATCCAGCATCTCAACAGTTCAATCATCTTTCCCAGGAGAGGAGAAATAGATCTATTCATATTCGTAACACACTCACTGTCACATCAGTTCTGACCTGATCTGTTACTGTCAGTAAATCTGCACATCAGTAAAACTGGAAGAATCAGTGGAACTGGAATCAGTAGACAGCAAATAAAACTAAAAGTTTTCTTCGTCAACAATTAGATGAAGCAGATTTTGGACCAAATAGGCACTGATGCCAAAAAGATTTTTTGTTTAAATGTTTAATGCACAAACTAAAAGACAGAGAGAGAGAGAGAGAAACAGATGGAGTACAAATGGAAATTTATGCTTAGGACTTCTGAAAAAACAGATCCCAAAATAAGCACCTATATGACTTTCATAAGTGATCTCAACAATGTCTCAAACTGTGCTCAGATGTGCTCAAACACCAACATTTGAGATTTAATTTCTCATCAGATTCTTTCAGGATCAGCATTCTGAGAGACAGCACACATCTGTCTACACATGCGTTTGACACTATCCTGCACGTAGCTGTAATAATTTGACAGTAGTGATTCATATGCCTCTCACAGATGGCCCTCATCAGTGAGGTACTTCAGGAAACCCCACAGATCCTGCAGGATGGCCCGACTCTTCTCAACATTCACTCTGGTTTTTGTAGAAATCAAGGTGCTCCCTGAAGCTCATCTTATCTCCACAGCTCTGCCCTTCTCTTTTATTCTCTCATTCAACACTCAGCACAAAGAAACCTGTCTCTGCTTCTTCTGTGAATGAAGTGAAGCAGTCACATCAAAACGAGACCGTTTCCGGAAGCCAATAGCTGAAGCGTCAGTTAAGACAGGTTTATTGTCTCACCTCAGAGCTGCTGAGGGTGAGACAGGCTTTCGTTGTACTGTTAGACAAAGAAGAGCTGTTCTTGTTTAAGCATCCCTTCAATCAACATATAAACTGCAAGTGTTTCATTATATTATCATAGTGACATTTTCTTTGTTTTACAGGCTCTTAAAAGTGTGAAATTGATATTTTTCGGTCTGTTGTTTTCGATACTGCTGTTCTAGATTGTCGCAAGTGAAGACTGTGCACGTTACTGTAGAAACATGAGCTAACCCAGGGAACAGGCAACGTTCTCAGAAAAACATTTAAAAAACATTTGCTAAAAAACACTTAAAACATTTTTAAGTTACAAGTTATTAAAACATTCTTGCAATAACATTAGAACTTTTTTTAATGTTATATCTCACATCAAAAAGAGAATTAAAAATTCTTATCAGCAATATAACCTAACCTAACCTAACCATAAGCAATAGTGTTAATACAACGTTTAAAAAACTGGATGTTGTAAACACTCCTAGAACATTTAAAATTTTTGTTACTTAATAGAAATGTTAAGGAAAAGTTCTTAAAACCTAAAATTGCTGGGAATGAGTGTTTTCACACACACACACACACACACACACACTCTGATTGGATGACTTTAACTGAACAGACTTCTCAAAAACAAACAGGCTTTAGCAAACTCTCTCTAATCATCAGCAGCTAAGAGCTTCCATTAACACTCATTCTGAATACTGAAGACCGAGATTACATTCCGCAATGAGGAAGAACCAATAGGATTTAAAGTCTATATGACATAGCTACCCGTTTTACTTTCCTAATCCCACATATTTTCATGTGAAACAGTTTTTTTGATGAGAAAATGCAGCATGGGATCACTTTATCCAACGGGATTTGATTGGATCGTCAGGTGGTTGGAAAATAAGAGAGATTTGTGTCCATTTTGTAACAAGTGGTTACATTTAGATTTTTGTTAATGCTTAGAAGTAAAAATGTTAATCGGTATGTTAATCATACATATGTCTCTTCTGATATATGTGATGGACATTCACGGTTTAAAACTGAACACATCACTAATGGAATCTTTAATTCCAGTCCACTCCATATCCACTATGACCCGCGGCTGTGGGGTCGGATCTAATCCAAGACTTATCACATCCTGAACATCTGTGAGTGTGTGCAAGAAAAAATGTTACAAGACGTCACGGCCACATGTTCCCCGAGATCTGAGCAGATGTGCAGATGGCTAAATCTCACATCCATGCCCATCAAAGAGAGATAGACGTCTTTAAAAACCAAACTGAGTACACTCATTTTTTTAATCTACTTTGATTTTTCTGTTCAACAAAATATTTATAAATAACTTTGTTAGTGGTGTTGTTTTGACAAGCATGTTGCTTCTACAACAACTACTGCTCATGCAAACGTAGCAACCATTTAAAAGACCCTAGCAACCACTTAGCAAAGCCCTAGCAACTGCCTTGTAGTGATGAGAAACGCCCCAGCATCCACCCTGAACACTCCAACAACCACTTAGTGATGCTCTTGCAACCACTTAGCAACACCTTAGCAACCATACAACAGTTCTCTTACAGCCATGTTGCTAGGATGTTGTGGGTGGCTGCTAGTTTGCACAGGCAAGAAAACACTCATGTCTTCTTTAAAAAATCTAGTTAAAAATATGAAATTTCATCAGAACAGAAACAGAATCTTCATAAGATTTATTATATGAGAAAGAATTAAGATGAAAGACTCACATCTAAAGCTCTTGGGATTCTGAACACAAAAGAACTGAATTCAAAGACACTTGAATTGAAGAGTCAATTTTTCCTTGCAAAAACCTTCAACTTTCATCTCTGTTACAGAATAACCTTTAAAGAGACAGATTATACGCGGAACCACTGCGTTCAAACAGCTTCAAACAAACAAATGCTTAGCAGGAGAGACGGAAGACAGAAACATGATTATGAAAAAGGTCAACAGCAAATGGCATCCCAGCTAACAATTTTAGGTTATAAGAACATTTCCCTAACGTTTCCATTAAGTAATAAAAACAATAAACCATTATTTTCTGTTTGGTTATAAGAACCAAACAGAAAAAAATGTTTTCAAACTTTTTCTGTAACATTTAAAAATGGTCCACTAAAAATAACGACTCAAAAATAACGTTTTGATACACATGATATAGAACGTTAAAGAAACGTTCTGCTACTTAATGAACTACATAAAGAAATGAATGGGGAGAAGTTCAAAAGCTTTTGTCTATGTCAAGTAGGTTTAGAAAATCTGAGATTCTCTCTCCTGCAGAAGAACCAGAGTGTGGAGATATGGAGACATCTTATGCAACGTCTGGTTGAAAGTGGGGAATTCTGCCCCAGATACGCTCTTACACAACACTGTAGTACTGAATTCCATTAAACTGCCTCCCTGAAACAACTGAGGGTGTACAACAGTGATGATAATACACACAATACTGAATTATTACCAAATTCTTTTATCATTATTTACATGGATTTCCAAGGTACCTAAATATCAACATACAAAAAACAGCACACATCTGTGTTACCTATAGAAGAGCAAGCAAAGCGCATAGAAAAACCCTGGAAAGCGTTTCTTCAAAAAATGTAGAAACTGTGTATATTTCCATACTGGAGTTCTGACATTCAGTCTACACAGAACTGAGATGTAAAATTAAGCAATAGTTTTAGCTAAAACCCACCTGAGTTTGACCCAGCATGAGAACTCAAAATACCCACAAAACGGAGAGATTTTATCTGTGACGTGAGAGTGTTTTTGAGTGTATAGATTTACCCGTGCAACTGTGTCTGTTAAATCTCTCTCCCTCTTTCTCTGTTTGGATGTTGCACACTGAGAAAGATTTATGCAATCCACTGATTCTGTGAGTGTTTGCATTTCAGGATTTTTATGATATATCGCTCTAGCTTTCCGGCCTCAACAAGTTAATGCCCTTTCCATTTCTCGGTAGACAGAAAACACATTGGAGTGAGAAAGTGTGTGTGTGTGTCGGTGTGAGTCAGGGTTTTCCTTCCAGGTTGCACTCTGTATTAACCGAGGGGCCGACATCACTCAATATATCTCAACGATCGCTCACTGTCTCTCTCACCTCTGAGTTTCCAATGGCCATCCATCTCACACAGCCAAAAAACTGACTACAGCTGCTTAAGATCCAACACAATGATTCATTGTAGGAGATCTCTGGATATTCAGCATCCCTGTGGGGCGACTGCTCATTGTTAAGACAAATTACAAAGCAAAGCTCTTTAATATATCACTGGTTTCTTCTAGAGGAAGTACTCAACAGGCTATATAAACTCCAGGCCAAAATTACACCAATAATAGAGATTTTTATTGAATACACTGTAAATATGTCTTGATCTAATACAAATCTAGGAAATATATCAAACGTAGAATGTTGGTATGCAGTTATGAATGAAAGCAAGCATTATAAATGAAAATATAACTGTAAAAGACAGAAGGCAGATTATAAATGACCAACGAGAAAACAATAAGTCATATTAAGACAGTGGGGCAGAGTTTCATACACAACACAGATTCTGTACTACGGTACCTTACTGTGGAAGCCTGCAGGCTGACCTACTTAACACAGTGACGTTTACAAGCGTCAGGAAGATCTGGCAACCACACAGCCCAGCTTCTACAATCTCTCTCTCTTTTTTCTCGCCGTGTCTCACAACTGACGAGGCTGAGATTACCCACAAGACACTGCTGCCTCTTGGTTTAATGCTTTTCAAATATTCATGAAGAGATTTATGTAAAATACAATTTAAAGACAATTTAAATGTTATCTTAAGACTGCTTTAAATGTAGCTCATTCAATCCAAATTCTGAGCTTGAAATGTCTTATATATTTTTTTTATATCTTTTTACTATTTTGTGTGCCAAACAAGAGGTTGGAGAGCAAATGTTTGCAAAATTAATACTATTCACCGAGAATGTGGGATGTAGGCAGTTTCAACAGAACTCTACCCATAATTCCCAGCGAGCTCAGTCTGAGCCCCAGGGCTGGGTCAGGTAGAGTTAATGTACACACACAGATACTGACACATGCGGCACTGCACATGGTCACACGGCCCTGTGGTCTGAGAGCCATGTGTCACATCCCAGTGCATTACCTCATTCTTAGTCACTTATGAGCCTATAGTTCATGTAGGATGAAAGATTACTGAACATACTAGGTATGTGTGAATGTGTACAGCATATGTTGAATGAAAAACTTCTGAAAGTTCTAGGAACAGTTTTAGACCCTTTATTAACGTTTTTGCTTGAAACATTTTTAATTCTTTTTCATTAGACACACACACACACACACACACACACACACACACACATACATACATACAACAATGACCATCTGCGGCGGTCTCACGTGCAGAGTCCTTCTACCTAGACAAGCACACACATATATGTATATATATATATATATATATATATATGGTCACAGATGGTCATTGTTAACATGGGGAGTATTTGGGGGTCTTCGGCAGTGAATCAGAGGTACACAGAGCAGGATCAGCTGCAGAAAACTGGAGTAAGAACACTCAGGTTTGGTTCTTAAGGGGTCGCCGGGTGCTTGTAGGAATCAAGGGTGTTTTAATTGCTTGAAAGAGAGGCAGAGTGCCAATACTGCCCCAGGAGAAGCTCTGATTACTGAGACTGGCAAACCCTCACACTAACAAACCCTGAGAAGTCAACGATACCCTGAGTGAGGGCAGGGTCACTTTCTGAGGGCCAACAGCTGTGGTGTTCAATGGGTGCTGCTTACAAATTGATTACAAAAAAGGAAATCCATTCAAAACATACAGATATTTAGAGCTGCAATCTGTAACTTTTGCGAACCTCTCTACTGCCACCTCTGTTTGAAACATAAAATTGCAGGTTATTCACAGAGTTATTTTCTTAACGTGGATGACAAGTTTAAATTATAAAATGCTATACACAGAAGAACAAGCTACAAACGCTGCAACATCTACAGTACCCGAACGTGTGATATAGTAGCCGGATCTTCTCTCTGTTTACAGACGGACATTTCATGTGAAATCGGACCTGACAGCTCAAATTATAAAGAATTATTATAAACTCACCATTGTGAATCAGGGTAAGGTAAGGAGATGATCTGTCTGGTTGATGTCACGTACTTGACATTTGCTCATTTTTAAACAAAAAAGTTATGAATTGTAGCTTAATGACAAAAGCAGAATTTCTGTAGAACCGTATTGATTTATCTTTTCCTCTGACAGCACTCTGAAACCTGATTCTGAATGCATTCATATTTTTATATTATATTGTTATATTAACACTAAACTCCACTGGTGCTGCTGTCTGGCCGATGTCCCACATAGAGACTCAAACGGTGAAAGAGCGACAGAGAGTGAATGCCTAAAGTGTGAACTGATAAAAACAGCAGGTAAGATGCAATGCAGAGTCATGTTGCTACGGCAACTGACTGTGAATAAAGACAAAGGCTATACCTCTTCATGAGAGAGATGATCGAAGACATCGAAAGCTGCCAAAAGCAAACACACACACACACATGCCAGCCGATTAGTTTATGCTCTTTGCCAATTCATATCACAAACTCTGATTTCTCTGATTTTTTTTCTCCTCACCACTACATCAGATCATTTAAAAATGTCTGTTTTGGAAGCACAAAGATGCTTGTCAAACTTTTACAGGTGACTGTCCACTCAAGAACAACCTGGATCGTATTTTACCTCAAAATCCAAAGACAACATGAATTAAGTTATATTCAGCAAAAAAAATACAGCTAATTTTAAGGAGAATTTTTACATTAGACTTTATTTGCATCACAAACACGCACATTCATATAAGCATATTTACACAATGTTTGTTTATGTCAGTTTATTGAAATAACTACGATGAAACCGTCTTGATGAGAAACCTGATTTTCTCACAGAAAAGATTCAATAGATTGAAAATCCAAACACAGAGATGAAGACAGGACACAACTGTTTTTCCAAAACTCTCTCACTTTCCCTCTCTCTCTCTCACTTTCTCTCATCATCACGCTCACCTGATTTGTGAGGTTCTCTACTCACCCTCCATCAGGAGACTGAAAATGACAGCCCATGAAATGAGCTTCTAGCCACGAGAGCGTGGTGGTCAAAAACAACACAAGATCAGATTAGACTGCAAACCCAAACCTTATCTAGAACCTGCTCCATCTACTCAAAACCCAAACCTGAAATATCAAATCAGACACTAAAGTAATCTCAGGTGGCCCCCATTAAAAGTACTGCAGTTATATGTGTAACACGGTAACAACTGTGGTGATGACACTGTATTCACACTGTACACTGAATTACTTTAAATAATACTGGAAAACAAAGAGTAACTAGGGTACATGTATGTCATTTTCACATGCTCACAGACCATGAATGGCTGTAAAATCATGTGTCTACATGCAAAGCGTGATGGGAAAGTAGATCCAGTAACAGTATAAAGTTTGGACATGATTTGGGATTTAGAGGTGCGTGTCTCATGTCGGGAGATCAGACGTCTTTGCAGAGCTAAAGGGATTATTAACCACTACAGAACAGATCTGTTTGATGTTGATACTCTTTTCCAGAGGTCTGTGACATCACCACGACCTCCAGTGACCAGACAGAGTACCACAGAGAACAAGATTTTCTGCAGTAAGTGCCAGTGGTGCAAAATGCAGCGTGTGCTACAACATCACAATATAACAGTTCATATGTTTAAGTCTTAATGTTAGTGCAGTAATGGGGACACTTGCCTTAACAGGCCACACTTATATCAACAGTGTAATCTGACCCACACTCTTACAAATAAAGACATTCAACAGAGCAGTTTAAAAACAGTACAAAACACTTTAAAGCAGAACTCCAGAAACATTTCTCATACCACATGGTTTTTGATTAGACTATGTGGATCTTTAAAGATTAAGAAAGTTCCTAAAATAACATTATAGGTTCTCGATATAATCTGATCTAAACAGAAGAAGAGTGAAGAACCAGTACATAGTTTTCTTAAAAACACTCTTACAAATAATAGTTCCAAAAAGATTCTTTGTCCAGCTGTTTGGTTATCAGGAACCTTTAACACCCACAGAACCTTTTTGTTCTTAGTTGTGAAAAATTGTTCTTATAGGAATCTTTGACTGAAAGGTTCTTTGCAAAACCAAAATGGTTCTTCTATGGCAACCCTGTAAAAAACATTTTAGCACTTTTATACTTCTATACTTCTAATGTATAGAATCTATACTTCAGCATTTAGTCTACAATCTACCACAAGTAAGGTCACATATTACAGCCTAGACTGTAGATAGGTCTAGAGTCTGAGACTGTGAGAACTGAGCATTGATCTTTGGAACAGACAGTCTAACGAGAGAAGATAGCTGGTGCTTTAGCCAGAGGATAAAGCAGTAGAATCGATCTCTTATCAGTGAGAGGATTCCCGGCTCTCTGGTCACGTCCAGACTGCTTCAGTGTAAGTGGATTTACAGTTCAGTGTGTCAGTATGAAGCTAACAATTTTATGTTTGTAAGAATATTTCCCTACTGTTTTCATTAAAGAAAACAAAATGTTATTTTGAATGTTCTAGGAAAGTTCAAAACATCAATTTTAGACGTTGTATTAACTTTATTGCTTGATTTAAGCTAAAAACATAATTCAAACCTTTTTTAATTCTGTAATATTCTTAAAATGTAAAAGGTGACAATTCCAGTGGGAATACATCACATTACAGAAATGCGATGGGTTGTAAACGCTATTTCATGTTAATTTCAAACCCGAAAAGGAATGGTGTGGCCCAGGAACGGCTGTTACTTTAGCAGACAGACAGGAAGTGACAACTTCTCCTCTCCAAATGTAAATCACAACACACCTGTCAGTCAGAATCGACCAAGGACATCGCACAAGAGAAAGGCGAGCAGGAGAAACAGCGAGAGAATATTTCTGTTCTCTCCCTGAAGTCACACTCAGCATGACGTTTCTAACTACTTTAAACGTATGTTGAGGAAACATGACGGAGGTCCCACAGGGGTCCACAGTCACATCTGCTCACACATTCGAGTGCAGGCAATCACTTCATATATATAATTACTGCACACGGGTGCCGTTAATGCTGCTCTAATACAGCACTCATAACATCATATATTTACAATGTACTCGTCTCTATGGTTAAGTACTTGATTGACAAGCAAGAATATGTGTGTTTCCAGCTAACAATTCTAAGGATGTAAGAACGTTTCCCTAACATTTCCAATGTTCTTGGAACGTTCAAAATGTCCCACATTATTGGTTATAGAAACTTTATTCAAACATTTTTTTGAGTTCTGTAACATCTTGTAATGTTCCATTAACAACTTGGATATACTAACAACTTAAATAATGATCTATTAATGTTACTGCAAGAATGTTTTTGATAACTTTGAGAGAACATTTAGAGAATGTTCGGAGAATGTTCCCTGTTAACTGGGTTGACAGTGTTCATTTATATTTCATAACAAGTCTCTTGGTTTTCTTTGACTGCAATAAAATTAGCCATGTTCAAGAACTATACAGTATTTAAATGAGCATTGTGTTTAACAAATACAATATTCAAGCCTCTTCTGTATACAGTATACATTTAAAATCTATTACATCTAATATATCACATATCTATAAATATAGCTATTAAAAATGGATTTTATCATATTTAAGGAGTACAGCATACAGATGACCTGAGATGAATTAACAGATAAAACACTAAAGGCCATCAGTCAAACTGCCCACTAAATGAATCACACACCATTAGTTTTTACTGTAACACTCACACGAATGAGGAGATTAACTCTCAAACTCTCATTTCATAGAACAACCAAAGCTGAGAGAGAGAGAGAGAGAAGAGGAGGAGAAAAATACAGAGAAAGATAGATAAAGAGAAGGCATGTATGAGACAGAGAGAGAGAGAGTTGGAGAGAGCAAGAGGAGGAGAGAAAGAGAGACAGGGAGAAAAAGACAGGGATAGATGGATAGTGTGTACTGCAAAATACAGCTTGCTAAGGTGTTAAAGGTGGTTACCAGGGCACTGCTCTGTGGTTGCTAAGGTGTTGCTAAGGTGCTCGGGGCACCTGCTGTGGTATTATTAGACGCTTATGAGGTGGTTGCTTAAAATGGACCAGGTCACAGAGCTCAACCTCAAGTCTCTACGATATTCTGGTCATAACCAGCAGTGTCTCTTCTCCTCCAGTACTCTCTCACATCCATCTTTCCTGCAGACGGATTTAGACGAGCCTATTTTGGAATCCCTCAGTACGATGGACACATACAATGGAAACGTCACTCTGGTGATGGAGGTTTCTCTAAAGCTTTACATATCTGCTGACATTTTTACATACTTGAGGGAGACCCAATAGAACTAAAGTACCGTAAGATATTTCTAATTACAGTAATGCATGAATTGCATTGCCGAGTTGCCCTTTAATTGAGTGAAGTTTTTTGTTAGGCAGTGTAGCTGGCACACACAAATGCTTGTTATTTCCATAAATACAAAAATGTACGCGATAATACAGTTAGGCGAATGTGTAAGCCAAATTTTGCAAACAAACCCACAAATCACAGGCAAACTTTTGGCCAATTACACATGCACCGATATCCGCCCCCAAAGCTATCGGGACACAAAGAGCAGCAAAAACACAAACAAACACATATTTATCGTTTACGCCGCACACCTCCGCGCTTATCGGCAGTCACAGTGAAGCTCTGAATACAGTAACTGAGATATAAGAGAGAAAGCAACATAAATCTGCGTGTATTCGCAAGGCATCGCTGGGGAAATGTGTCTGCGCTGTAGATTATTACTGTAAAACCATCTGCGCAGTCTTCCAAATCGACAGGGAGGGGGGTGGGTGGCTGGAAGACGATGTTTTCCATCGTAATGCCGAACAAGGTTAGAAGAAAGATTCACGGACATCTCGGCACTGATGATGGGTAACCATGGAAATGAACATTAGCTCCATCCACGCTTCACTGTCTGAGGACAAGCAAACAGCTCTTGGAAATACATGTGCACCCACAAACGATGGAGGTGGTTTATTTTAGTATTATTAGTGGTAAGACAAGCATCTCTATTACTGAGGCTGAAACAGAGAGACAGTGATTTAAACAAATACAAACACGGACTGAGTGCAATGATTGGACAAACATTTTACAGTCCTGCACCTTCCACAGAAGATATTTCAATCAGACTTTCAATCAGCATAACAAACAATGTTTCAGGAAAAATATTGCCTACCCTGCCTTTAACATGGAGGAATGATTTCAGCCATATAAACAGACCAGAATAAATAACGTTGGGCTCTTCTGACCCACACACAGCACAGCACGATGGTCTGAAAGCACCCGGTATATCCTGACACAGCAGCACCGAGTTCTACACAGATGAATAAAAATGACTCCGTTTGTCAGAATCCACCTTAAAACATGACAGGTCAGGACACATTCTGGTAAACCAACCATGTACGCAGCTAACAGGAAACGTTGACAGAATGTTCATGCAGTAAAGAATTAAAAATGTTTGAATAATATTCTTATAACTAAACAATAATGTTAACACAATGTCTAAAAAAATGGAATTTTGAGGGTTCCTAAAACTTTGAAATGAATGTTTTTGTTACTTATTGGAAACATTAAGGAAACGTCTTACAACCTGACATTGTTAGCTGGGTACTAGCTGCACAACAGTCTAACCTGTCTGTTTACATTTCTCATATCCTACTGGAATTGCAAACTGACGGATTTCTTTTAGTCACAAGGGAGAGAGACAGAAAATGTGGGTGTCACAATCGTACGGTATCTGTGCTGAAGACGATACAGAAACCTAATTAGACTTTGTGAGACATTCAGAGATTTTAATGAGATCTGTGCAGCGCATCAAACACTTTTTCAGTTTCTCTAATGATGAATGAATCATATCACACAACCTCGAAATGGAAAAGGTTTAACCGATTCGTTTTGTTTAAAATGGAGTCTCTTTATTAGTGGCTGTATGGAGAGACGCCCATTTGACACAGCAGACAGAAAAAGATGATGCATGCTGGGTAAACCAGCAGTTGCTTCAGCCGCACACGCAGCTCAGATTATACACAGGGCATTGTGTCTGAAGCAGTTAAAGTTAACACTGAAGACATCTGTTGTGTGTTCATGTGAGAAATTTCCAGTAACCCCTAAACCAGCTTATGCTAGTAGCAGGTTTTATATGGTTCTAGCTGGTCTAAATGTTCAATAATCAGCAGATCAGGTTTTAACCCAAATTTAAAAGAAAGACATCATTTTTGGCATAATAAAAATTTAGCCTATTCAAACCTATTTAAAGACCATTAAGATGTTTTGCATTGTAATTTAATTTTCCATGTCAATTAAGGTGATATATAAAAAATATTATGCAAATGAAGGTAATGTATTTAAATTACTGATAAAATTAAATTTGTGAAGTATATTTGTTAAGTACAAGATTAAGCTGTGGTGGTATTTCTTTTACTTGTTGCATTTAATTTATTCGTGCTAAAACAAGCAAAAGCTTTTTGTTTAATTTTTTTCACATTAATGATTTAGAGGAGAAATGTGTTTAATTACAATTAAAATACTGTCACAATAAAAAACATCTTAATGGTGACAAAAAAAGGCTTCAAAAATACATCTAAACCATCTTGGAACAAGAAACAAATAAGTTAGAAACAATGCGGCTGATAAGATTTATATTCCCATCATCATTTTACTACAGTAAATTACTGTAAGTGCCAAACGCCAGAACATGGTTTATAACATGTAAAGAAAGCACTACAATCCTCTCCAGTGATGTCACACACCAAGTCGTCTGGTTCAGCTGTTAATTCATATCATCGTTTCACTCTCAGTTTGTCTTATTTCCTCTTTTATTCAGTTTTAAATGAGTCTTCTGTACTCTTGAACAAACACGCGCATCGTCCTTGATGGTGAGCAATGTAGTCGGCTGCTCCTCTGCGACAGCGGTAACTATGGCGATAACACAGAGGAGAGCTGTGAAACACCCTTCCTACACGTTCTCTACCTACATCAACCTCATGTCCTCACAACACAACTAGTTAAGTTCAGTGAGTATTACCAGCTATAGGGTGAATCTTATAAAAACATTTCCATCCATCCATCTATCCATCCATATATATTCTTTAAAATAATGCCACTTTAATCACTCATGAAATTACATAATGACATTCAGATATTTGTAAGTGTGACGTGAGTGTTCAAATGCTTTTTTTGGCCACTGTATGTGTACCAGCTGCTGTCCACAGTGCTCTTTAAACACTGGGGCTCCTGTGACACTCTCTGCTAAAACTGAGGGCCCCTCATGGGGCCTCTTGCAGACCTACTGCAGTCATCCCTAACTAAACCATTACTAATGACCTTTACCAGAGGCTGGAAACTGTACTGAGAGAATAATGAAGCACAGAGGAATGAAGAGAGAGAGAGAGAGAGAGAGAGAGAGAGAGAGGGTACTTCCAGGGTGTAATGAACAATATCCCAGTTAAAGGCATTCAAAAATGACGTCATGTTTGGTCACAACACGCAAGAGAATTGAAAGAGTGTTGTTTTAGCACTGACATCATTGGGAATCAGTGACCCTACATGGTGCTTCACGGTGCAACAGGAACTGATCTGTATAACATCTGTGGAACATTTCTGTTCCCCCAAAGGTTCTTACTAGTGGAGAAAAGTTCTTTAGACACTAAAAAAGGGTAAGAAAGTAATTGTTCTTTTAAGAACCTTTGACTGAATGGTTCTGCCACAGAAGAACCATTTTGGTTCCCCACATCGCTGTCAAGAACCTTTTAAGAACCTTTGTTTTTAAGAGTGTATGTATAACAGCAAACAGGTTTGAACTGACATGAGTGGGAGTAGCTAACAGAATACATTTTTTTCTGGCTGAACTTGACAAAAAAGTCAAAAGAACAAATGCAGTCCAAACAAACAGAAGCTAAAGAAGCTCCAGTCTCAGTTCTGAAACCCCAAAGCAGAACAGACACCTTTAATGATGTTTATCAGACACGAGTTCTCGGCTCGTAGCTCATTAACATGCCACTTGTGATGTCATTTCCCTCCTGAACTATCTTGGAGTCTCTGTGCTGTCTGAATGCAAATCAGTGCTCAACTTTTATCTTTCTGTTGTGCATTTGTGGCATATGTTTGCCTGACATAAACATATTGAAACTTTCACCAGAACTTTATTGTTTTCTGTTGTTTACATAGGCAGCAGCATAACAAAAATTGACCTTTATTAATAACTTTATTAAAACACTCTACAAATTACAAAGTTTTGTATTAAATAAAACATAAGTTTAATCAACATTTCAATTTATGCATTCACTATTTTTGACGGACTTGTTCATGGAGTTCACTGCAAAGGATTCTGGGATTGTCCTGTCCTCTAAGATTAAAATAACCTGTTGAATACTCATTAGGCAGAAGCTTTCTTATAAGAGCAACCAGTGAATATATATTGTGAAAGCATTCACTTCACCGCATGGTTTGTCTCACAAACACTCTTTAACAGTGACTACACTCACAATAAAGCACAACCTTGTGTATCTAATCAGTAAAATAAAACCTCTTTAACCAAAAAAACAATACAATCTGCAGCACTGTTTGAATAATTTCAATCAGATTCAGCACTCTCATCGCTCTAAAAATATACTGTTATATCTCTGTCCCTCCAGCAAGAACAAAACCCTTCTGCAAATAATTAACAGAGCGGCATCTTATGAATATGCGAGGGCAGATGACGCATCTGGAGGACAGATGCCTTTCATCTCAGAGTAACGGGACAGTGAGACGCTTGCTTAAATCTCCTGATAATCTGCTTCAGCTAGAAATGAAAATAATAAATCAGGACCTTGGACAGCAACAGTCACGTCCAACCTACAGCCCTGCTGCCTGGACTCAGCACCACGGACAGGGGCAGATCCAGCACTGCTGTCAATGATGGTACCAGCATCTGGTCTCGGATTTGGGTTTACAGGGCAGTTAAAAACACCAAAGTCCAAAACTGTGGCATCAAATGCTGATATTGTAAATGTAGTCTAAATAATAACCCAATTCTCTAGGGGACTATACAACACAAAACCAAACGTGATATTATGAAGTGAATGAAAATGTCTCTCCTGGTAAGATCAAAGTGACGCCTGTTACACATGCTGATTAAATAATCAGATCCATGACAAACTGAGAGAAATCTAGATCGAATTTAAAAATGTCCAGAGCTGAAGGGTATAGGATGAATGCTCTGCTTGGTTCTGGCATCCGCTGCTTAAGCAAACACTGTTGTTACAGTGGAAACGTTGTGACTCGAACAATCTCGACTTGATGGGTACGATTATACAGCACTAAAGTCCTACATCACTGTACACTACCTCATAAAGACAGATAAAGACCGGAGTCCTTCTTCATGACACTTAAAAAATACAATACAATTTATTATATGACCACAGCCCTGGACACCCCTTACAAAAACTTACCATGATTTTATTATGGTAAAAGTAATAAATTATTATATTTTACTTTTACTATAATTGTTAATTTTAATAAAGAACAACCTCATAAGAGCAAGTAAAAGCAGGTATCAGGGCACAGAAAGGGTAACACAGTGTAGAACAACATCTACGGGCACCAGTTGAGTTTATTGAGTAGAGATTCCTCTTCAACATACCACACTGTACATGAATGTGGGTTGGTACATGTACACACACAGTGCACACACAAACACACACTAAACTACTGTAGCCCATTACTATTCCACTCACAGTAGCCAAGCAGAGAGACAGGAGAGGACATGTCGTGGCCAGCGACAGCAGAGCTGGCCACTCGTACTCTCCCTCCATCCTGCATGAGTGTGACAGTGCGTGTGAACGCAAGAGATTCCTCCACTCACCCTGACTGTTGGCAGCCCCCTCTGCCTCCTCACACTCGGTCAAATTGTTGACCATCCTGGTCTCCTATTGCCCTCGTGCCCGAAACTCTCCTCCGCTTAAGGGAGAAAAGCAAAGAACGGCCAGATGAGAAGATGGAGTAAAAAGACAGATTGGTCTCCAGTCCACCTGCCTTCTCCTGCAGAGAGCCGAGAAGATGAAACAAAAACGTGCGTGGTTCTCTTCTGATCCTCTTCTGGCGTCTCCTCGCCTCTCTAGGCTGTAGCGTAACTCTCTCTCTCTCTCGTAGGAGGAGGGTACGACAGCTCAGAGTGGTGGGAGTTTACTGGATGATGGAATACACTCTCTCCCTCTCTTTCACTTGCTCGCTCGCTCATGCACATGAGAATTGGAGCACACACTCTAGTCTGCACATAGAGCATAATGGCTGACATAATATTTACTAAAATACATATTAAACTTAAAATTTAGCACAAAAATGAAAACAGAAAATGTTTATCATACTGCAAAAAATAACAAGTGTCGTAAAAATATCTAAACATTATCTAAACATCATTGAAACAAGCCTTTATATCTTGTACTATTTTGATTTAAAGGCAAAAGTACCTATTTTAAACAGAACACAGGACAGATTGTTTTGATTTATGTTTCCTGTGTATCTATTAAGAAGGCTGTACACAGCTTTCCAGATCTGTTTATCTGCCAAGTGGATGCAGTAACACAGTATTTAGTGTACATCTAATTTTGAAACAATATGAAACAGTATGAAAATCTGCACCAAATAAAAAAAAACATGTTTAAGAAAGTACAGACTCGCCCTTCCATCATCATCTGTTGGTTATTTTCCGCTGTAGGTGGGTGATAACAGCTCTCACACGTCATATCATGAAATAATAGTATACAGCAAATCTGTTAAACACACAATCAGTGTGACCAGTGGCTCACATCCGTGCAAACAGAAGAGAGAAGAATGAAGAGCAGAAGCTGAAGGAATAAACAGCGAGAGCCTTTTATTCCAAATACTCATTTACATTCTATAGTCTGTGTGTTTGGATCCAGTCACAGAACAGATGTAAAGCTGAGAGTCAATTTCCAGGTACCCTGGAGTTACACAAAATCTATTAAGCGAACGAATTAAGCACCACCGTGGCTAGAAACAACGTTGAGAGTGAGAAAAAGAAAAATGTGTTTCACCATGAGTCACAAAAACAATCCCCATGATTTTTAAAAGACATTAATGTGTCTGCATGAGGAAAAAGAAGCTGCTGGTGCGAATACAGGGGATTATTGTCAATTACTACACACACACACACAACTGTGTGACAGAGACTCACGGGAGACCCTGTCATGGTGCAACATTCCTTCTCAATTCCACACTATCGTACAAGACAAGCCACTCGGTCGACTCGGCTGGAATGGGCTATTTTTGGATGAAGGGCTGTCAGGAGGAGGGAGTGGAGCTCTCGTTTGAAATGATCTGTGACCTGTAAGCATTCAATTACAAAAGCTGTCAGCAGCATCTCTCCTGAACACCTTGAAGATTCAAGAAGATCAGAAACAAAGAGCATGTCTCAACTGGGGACCGACTGAAAAACATCCGCTGTATAGATCCCTCTAGCACACGACCTTTAGAAAATGTTAGGGTAACACTTTTTTCGATAATTTACTTTAGTCAACTAACTATAAGTAACTTTGCAACTACTTGTCAGCTACTAGTTAAGTTATTAAAGTATTAGGCAACTGTCTGCTTAATATCTGCTAACACTTAATTTCGATGGTCCATACCTTCAGTGGAAGGCGCAGGACCATAAAATGTTCATCCAATCTGGATCACTGCTATCGGTAGCCTCTCTGAAATTGCTCTGAAAACCCTGCTTTTAACTAATACTTTGTCGCAATTTAAATGTTTTCTTAGTACACATACAACTGAAACGGATGCTTCTTTTCAACCAATAGGCTGACAGCTCAGGCCTTTATGCCCACAAATACCAACCAATCAGAGAAGTGCAGTGCTCCAGGTGAGAATCTTGCCCCCTGAGGCTGGTGATTGTGGGTCAACACTTGCACACAGAGCAGCGCAGCATCAGGTGGCACAGTCGCGCAGCTGGGAGCAGAAGCGCAGAGGTGAAGAGCTCATATGCACACATGCAGTGACAACGCAATGACAGAGGCCTGTTAGATCCAGTTTTACACCTGAATGCCCAGAAGCATTGAGTCACAATCCATTACTACTGGTTTTACATGCGTGTAGAGTCTCTGTAGGATTAATTATACAAGGGCATTTAAACAAAAGAGTGAAAAATATAAAAAGCTATTTACTGATGAATTTCAAGTGGTTTTGTCCCTTTCGCACACAGAAATTGGATCACACCGCACATCAAGTTTAAATCGACTCCAGTCTTTCACTTGCACACCCATCGCTGAGTTTAATCGAATGACAGAGGTTCATCTGCTGTGTAAATTGATTTCTTTTATTGTCATGAACAGACATGAACAACAAATATCTTTTGCTTTCAGAATCTAATCACACCCTTGAGTTACTGAAGACTGTTGATCCATGTTTAATTTATTTGTGAGATCACAAATGCTGATTACACCATCCCAACAAATGCTAACAAATATTAACATTTTAAAATTTCACTCTGGCCTTTGTAAAGTTGGAAAACTTAATTGTGTTTTTCACACTGCCGCAAACAAATGGGGTCAATACACAAACTGAGGTACCAAACAGAAATGTATGTAGTGTGAATTATAACCTAAAGATATTTTCTGCAGTAGCAAAAACTGTTTCACTACAGTTTAATTATGTTCACCATTTTGCAGTATTTAAATATACAGTAGTAGATCATCTTAGAAATTCAATTTACCATTTGAAAATGTATGCTATAAATGCCAACAGTTCAATTTTTCTTACCCTATTGGCAAATGTTTTTAAGCCTAAAGCTCACTACATTCTGTTAGCCTTCTTTAAAACTGTGCTTAGGGCTGCAGTAACTGTTTTGGTTAAATAAATAAAAATCAAGTACATAACACATCAGTGCTCAAAATGGTCTCCTTATGTTACCCCGATTCACAACAGTAAGTTTATAATAATGATTTTTAATCTGAGCTGTTGGGTCTGATTTACCAGAAATGTCAGTTTGGCTTCATTTGACTTCAACATACAACACAGAAAAGTATCCTGCAGTTTTATGTTTCAAACAGAGATGGCAGTAGAGAGGCAAAAGTTAAATTATAGATTGCAGCTTTAAGGTCATTTTGCTTCTCAAATCAATGTATCTTGTTTTAAGGATGCTTAAATAATTTTACTGGAAGACGGAGAAAACAGAGTAAAAAACAATGTTTTGCAGCGTGCAGCCCAGCAGCATCAGCACAATGACAGGAAGCTCATTAATACATTCATTTCTGCTTCCATGCTGATGAATAAAAACCTGTGACTGAAAGAACCCTCCCAGCCAATCCTAATTAGCACTGACAGTAAATACTGAGGCTACTTCACCTTACTTCCTGTCCTCCCAGAGGTGAGGCCAGGTCACTGCAGGCATCACAATCTCTGATGTTGAAGACTAATGAGGTGTTCACTAAACAGCTACTGTATTAGTGTTTACTGCGCGACTTGGGGCTGTTGCTTTAATGAACACTGCCATCCAATAAACGCAAACAACGTACAGCCACCTCGCGTGGAAATTCAATTAAAGAGCTGGGAAGGAGTTTGATCACTTCCCCAGCTACCAATTTTAGGTTGTAAGAACATTTCCCCAACATTTCCATTAAGATACAAAAACTTTAAATGTTATTTTGAAATGTCTAGGAAACGTCCAGTTTTTAGATGCTGTGTTAAAATTATTTCTTGGTACAAGATTGTTATTCAAACATTTTTTAAGTTCTGTAACAACGTTCCACTAACAACTTAAGAATAACATTTTTGATATATATGACATAACGTTAAAACATTGTGCTAATGTTACTGCAAGACCATTGAGAGAACGTTACCTAACATTTTAAGAATGCTCTCTCTTAGCTGGGTCTGGGCATGTGTGTATTGTGAGGGCGAGTTGCAAACTGTTCAATGCCCACCCACCCTTGAGCTGAGAGGCATCAAAGTTGTGGCCCTGGGAAATCAAACAAACAAACTGCCAAACAATTGCCCATCACGGCCTCCACTATCACATTTGTGGAGCAGAGAGAGCACAGCGCGAGTTTTCTGTGTAATGACTTTCCTCTTCATTAGATTCATCTAAGCTTCTCTCTCTAGTACTCAAAGGCAGATAATGTTTGTGCCTGGAGCAGAAAGCCCCTTCATTAACCTTTAAAGCAGTCATTACACATTTGTGCCTGCCCAGCGATTCTGGGTTACGGATACTGAAGTGTTACAATTGCTTGAAGATTCGATATGATGGTAGTTTCGTCACATCATCTGATTTGATGGTCCTCTAATCTTTCCTCCAGCTGTCTGCCTGCTTACTGATCGCTCAGTGTAAATCAAATGCTTGGGATCTATCTGCAGTTTAAATTGTGTTTTTTACACAAACTGACCTCCACAGAAATTGTCCTTCGCTTCCACAAACAAATATAATAATCTGCTGAAGTTGCAGAAGATTGGCAGAGCGCGTTCGGTAAACAGGGAACTTATGAGAGATGTGCGTCATTGGTTTGTATCTGGTAAGAACTCCAGTTCATTACTGTTTTATTACTTCCGCCTCGTCTTTGAGGTTTCTGAGTGCAGCGAAGAGCAACCTGCAAATTTAATATACCAACAGATAATTTATGGCATAAATTGTGCATCCACATAAACATGTCTTCTTCCGAAGCAATTCATAAAACTTCCAGTGGGATTTACTGTGTGTTATGTATATAACTTATAAAATGTAATAATTTTGACTATAATAATTTTGTTTTCTAAAAGTTCTCACAGTTATCAAAAACCATTCTTGGAGAAATGTTAGTAGAACTATTAAAAACTATATACATATATATAAATGATAAACTTATACATTATATATATATATATATATATATATATATATATATATATATATAAAATCTCATTGCAAACATTCTAAAAATGCTAGCATGTACAGTACACGTGTTTTCTTAAGTCGTTAGTGAAACATTTTAAAAATGTTACAAAATTAATAAAAGTTTGACTATCGTTCTTATAGCCAAGCACTCACATTAATATAACGTCTAAAAATGGACTTTTAAAATGACATTTCTGTTGTTACATTTTGTTACGTTAAGGAAATGTTCTTATAACCTAGAAGTGTTAGCTAGAAAACAACCATCAGCCCTGAAGACCATCCGCTCTGAGGCCCAGCAGCGCAGATTGGAGAAGATGCGCCGAGTTTGTGTCTCGTTTAAAGGTGAACTTGACAGAATTATTGTGTTACACTGTGAAGGATGTTTTTCCTCTCTGAAGAAACACGTTCCTTCTGAGAAATGAGCAAAACATGTCAGAGCAGATACTGCACTGGGAATCTCAGTGCAACAGAAATGTGATGCATCACAGTGTAGAAAATGGAGAGCTGACATCTCAGGGGTCAATAAAAGTACAAATTACATACAGGAAAAAGCCGAGGCAACCTGAACATTTGTTTTGTTTAAGGTGAAGTTGGCAGCCTCAAACCAAACAGTAGAAACGAAGATAAGCCAGCAGAGAAATGTACTGAAAGCTCCACAGAGCGTTTGCACATAACACTTTATATATAGTTATATATATATATATATATATATATAACACTTTATTTATAATTAGCTATACACATTAAACTGAAGTAGCTAAAGGTCAAACGGGCCCACGAGAGTCTATCGTATCCCGATGCTAAAACTTCATTTTCAGACCTTTTATTATTTGCTTTTATTACCATAGTAACTTTGTTTTATTCATGTTATCTGGCATTATTCTGTTTTAGAAAGGTTACATAACCTTTAACCAAAACAATGTTTAAATACCTGCTTGGCTCCAGGGTAATCCCAGCTAACAGGGAACGTTCTCAGAACGCTGGCTTATGTGCTCTGAAAGTTCTCAAAAACCTTCTGGCAATGACATTATTAGATCATTTTGTTAAATGTTATATCATATATCAAAAATGTTATTCTTAAGTTGCTAGTGGAACATTTTAAAATGTTTCAGATTATAAACATTTGAATAGTGTTCTTGCAACCAAGCAGTAGTGTTGATACAACGTCTAAAAAACTGATGGTATTTAACGCTTCTAGAACATACAGGGTAACATTTTTAATGCTTTTGTTACTTAAAGGTAACATTAGGGAAATGGTCATACAACCTAAAATGGTTAGCTGGGATATTAATCAATTAAATAATTTATTTCAGTTCAATTGTATTTATGTATATAGCACCTATCCCAAAGAAGCTTTAAAGATAAACATTACAGTACAATAAGTTCCATGTCCACTCTTACATCCATAATTTTGCTTCAGTAAAATTATGCCTAAATATATTTGCTGTGAACACCCAGTGAACAAACGACGGGCCTCTGCGACTGTGTTTTGAAGGAGGAGAAAGTTATTAAACTTTTGATGAAAGATCACAAAGACAGACATTCAATTCTGAGGTTTCTGGTGTTATTTATTAACGTGATTAATCATCTCACAATAAATACAGTGCAAACTATGTTAATATCATCTCTGATTGTTATTTAAGTTTATCAAAGGCTATAAATAGAAAATGATGAGAGTTAACCTACTTTTCTCCCCAGCAGAAAGAAGGTCAGGGGAAAACTGTACTATAGGGAAGAAACAGAATTGTCAGTGAAGGATTCTGGAATCATCTAATGATCCTGTATTTGCATATGGCATTTGCAAATGGATTCATAATGAAGGCCATTTCTGACGCGAGTGACAGCGGCATTAAGCTAACGGGAATGACTTCACTTACGTTAAGCGTGACTTAGCTTAAGCATGACTTAGCTTCATTTTGGCCACTCAGATATCCACACAAATGGGGTCTCTTGTACGATAACCAGCGTACGAGACCTGTTAGACACATTAGACCACACTACAACACATTCATTGTGTAACTCACAGGGCCCAGCTGTAGGGCATTCACTAGTGTTAGCTTACGACTCCACTCACGCTAATCCAAACATGTTATTTGCTAATTACGCTAAACGTCTCCTCAATGCATCTTATATGGTCACCCCATGCATTAGAGCGCATTGCAATCTGCTATTTGTACAATTACTGTGTTTTGTATTAAACTGGAGCTTTTCCAAGCCTTGTGAAAACTTTTTTCCCCAAGGTGTTTAAAAGGAGGGCAAATATCTGTGTCTAACAACACAGATGTGACTATATGGGGCACAAGCAACTGGTTCACACACTTGGTTTCGTGGCATTGTGTTCTGTATGAGACGAAAGGGGAATATTTTGAGAGACTGATGTTTTTTGTGACCAGAAGCCACAGTTGGACAGCAAATAAATTGCACAGCAGTGTGAGCAATTAGTATTGAATTACGCTGAGGGTAGATGCAGAAAAAGGAAGATTTTGGCTTCGATTAAGGGATAAAGTATGACAAATTAAGTCCTCAATGCGGATTCTCTCACAAGGCGCCAGTATGAATTTGGGCACAAATTTACCCCTTGTACAACCCACAGACACACACACACATATTTACTCATCTAAATGGGCACACTCCATAAATGTCTTGTGTTTTATACACAGCTAGTTACAAATAATATAACCTAATCCTAACCAACACTCTAACCCTAACAGAAACCGTCGTATTTTTACAATTAAAATAATTTACTATATTTTAAAATGTTTTTACAAATGAGGACGTCCTGAAAAGAAGGTTTTACTAAGCTTTGTCAGGTTGTACTGACTTTGACTGGGTACAAATCTGTCCCCAGTATATGGTTAAGTAACTCCCACAAACTCACACATAATAATCATTTAAATCACACAGTGTTATAAAAGGCAAACTCATTACTGCTGCCCATTAGATGTAATTCTATGCTACAATGACCTTTTCTATTAACTGCCACACATTCAAGTGGTTTTAAAGCAAAGAAAGTAAGACAATTTCACAACCAGTTTAAATGCCAAACTCTACAATTTCTCTATAAAACAACCAAGCCTGGTTTACAATAACATGAGATGTCAGGGAATATAACAGCAGCAGTGGACTTCATACAGCAGTATGAAAACATGGTTACCGTGACTCAAGAATATGCTACAGTATGGTGCTGCTGTAAACCGGTTACACCTGTACAAGATGACCATACCGATGTGTCTCAACAGAGTAATCACTAAGAAACTAAGAATTTACTTCATATACCTTCAGCTATAACTGCAGCAGCTGTATTTCTGACATCACAATGGCTGTGATGGCTTTTTATTTCTTTTGGAAAGGTAAGCAAATGTTGGTGATGGAATTGTTCTTGAATAAACAGAACTGAGAACCATTAACATTTGGAGCTAAATGACTTTGCAGTATGTAGCATTAGTAATGCATCAGCCACAGTTATTGCCAATGCTGTTATTGATTGGTGTGGTGAAAATGCATTTGAATATAATTTCATTTGTAACACCGTAATTAGGCAGTGACATTTATGAGTCCAACATATTATCACTTCCTAAAAAACCACTTAAGTCAACAAGAACCATTATATAATGGAATATGATGTATTAGGAGAGAACAAACTCTTTTGTACATGCAGGTCTGAACATATCTGAAAACTCTTACAACACGCATGACAAATCAGGTATAATGCAGCTTCCCAACAGTGGTGACAAAACTCAGTGCAAGAATAAGACGCACAGAAGCTCGCAGAACAGAAATGTTTCTGAACTGTAGAAATGATGATTTTGTTAAATTGTGTTCTTTATGATAAAGAAATCATGCTTTTTGATGGTTTGAAATGGAGCAGTAACTTTACACCACTGACCTATTTAACATATTTTTGTTTTCTTTTACAACTTTAATTAGCACAACATGAATTAGCAGCTGATTAATTTCAAAAGTTGTGTAACCAGGAGCACACAGAGACTGTGTATGTACAGTTAATGTTTGCCTGCTTTGTTTTCTGTATCCACTATGCAAATCCTATAACCAGTTCGGTCCATTAGCAGTGTCTTTCTCAGCCTGTCATATAACAAGAAATCTAACGTTCTTTAAAGCTACAATCTGTAACTTTTGCTTCTCTGTTGCCATATATCTAAATAATGAACTATGAAAACATACTGCAACTTTCAGAAGTCAGAACCTTCTCCATGGGGATAAAATCTGAAACATTTGAAACTGAGCTATGAAAACATTTCTTTTGCCTCCTAATTTATAAACAAACACAGAATAAACTGGATCAGCTTTAAAACTGTTTCAGTGGCTCAAAATCTGAACAAACTGTTCCAACATTACTGCCAGAGGTCTGATACTGTATGACATGAAGCTTTAGAGAAAGACCAAGACAGCACAAGCTTAGAATCTCCAGGCAGGTATGTCAGGTGGAAACAGCCGGAAAGACAGAAGGCTAACCCAGATCTGTGGAACAGTGTGCAGGATGGTACTGGTGAGAACTCGGTTTCTGAGAGAGGGGTCTTTGTAAGTTTATAAATAGCTGGAGGAAACGAGAGTTCTTGCATCAATGAATAATACAGAGAAAAGGAATAGCTGGAGGATAAATGACGACGCTTCACGCTCGCATACAAACTTGCTACGCTGCTTCACTGCACAAAAGATCTACTAATCAACAGAGCTTCCTCATGCACAATAAGGCACAGATAAGCTTTTTGTAAACCATGAGTGTGGCTGACACATATGTATCATGAAACAGGTTTATCTATGCCATCTATGCACATCATTTCCAAAACATTTGTCAAGGGTACTATTTATTTTGCAGGTGTAATATTTTAGTAACGTCATGTTTAGCATTTTTTAAAGTCTTGATTTTATTTTTGGGGTACACTAGAATCAGTTTTCATGCTTTATTGCTCAAACATATCTGTCACATATTTTACCTTATTGCTGCACCACCCTTCCCAGTCTGTCAAAAACACACTGTTGCGTTCCTGGTTCTTTGAAGCCCCGCCTACTGAAATACGGAATGGGCTCTGATTGGTTTGCGTTTCGTCAGCATGGCAACAACCACTACTACAGCAACTCTTTCTCTACATTTATTTTTTGTATATTCAAAGGGGCAACATTACACACTAACTAACATTGAGAAAGTAGAAACACAACAGAACTCACAACACAACATAACCCCTGTTCTGCATCGTGTTCTTTAAAGGCTGAACGTCCCTCGGCTATGGTACCTCTGAGGGCCTGTGTGTGTAAAATGTAGCACAGAATACAGTTTACACAAACACTTGCAGCTTATGTCTTAGAATGCACCCGCTCCTTATGGGTTCACTGATAAGAGGCGCCCATCAGCGCTGCTTTTGGTTGGAAAAAAAACGCAGCCAGAGTCACTAGTCCTAGAGAAGACGAGCGAAGTCACAGGCAAGTCCATTACACTCAATGGCCCTCTCTCATACTCCTCCTATTCAACAGCTAAGAGACAGAAAGAGCAATAAAAATATGGGATATTGTCCTGCCAGCAAATTGATTTTTCTCTCTGCAACATAAGAGCTGATTTGTTGAGGTTTTATTTGTGGTAATAATGGTCACACTTTGCTAAATAGAGAGTCCCTCCGGAGGGCACAACTGTGGCCTGGGAGAGCAAGTGTTGTGCAAGATTCTGTCGCCCTGCAAAGTTAGATCCCCCTATTTAATATTAAATAATATTAAATAATTTAATTATTTAATATTATTCTAAATGTGGGTTCTCAGAGCCAGCATTAAGAACCACTGGGATAAATTATACTATATTCTAGGATTTCCAATCAGGCACTGAACGCAATACCCAGAACATGGTTTCCTTCAGCCAAAGGAATTGCTTTGGGGTCCAGAAGGGATCAAACTTTGCAAGGGGATGGAAACTGGGAACCTCAGTGGATGGTTTTGCCAAACATCATGTCAAATTAACCAACATGAGAACATGGGCAAAAAAATACTTGAGTCAGAGGATCCATATGGATGGAGGTTTACAGAATGGCTAGTTGATTTCCTCTAAACGGTGGGGAGTGTTGACAGGGGGGGGTGGTATCAGCTGTGACTCTGCGATCTGGCATTTGCACAGTTCTCACCCATCACAGACACAGGCATTAGTGTGAGCAAAGAGGTTAAGTAGAAATGTTATGAAACTGGGTTCTGTCCTATCTTTGGAAAACAAGCAGGCATATTGCCTGCAAAAATAATGTCAAATAATCTCCTGCAAACAGAATTTGTAAGCCACATACATTCACTGTATTGTATATAGTAAACATGCTATATCAGCATACATATACATATATACATATGGCATTATATATGTATGTGTGTGTATAAACAGATATATTATGTATTTATATTAACTATGGTAATCAGGACTTGTTTCCCTCTACTAAACCTCACCACCAGTCTATGATGCAACATCGACAGTATCTATTAGGCCACATAGGATTAATGCAGCCGTAGTTTAGTATAAACATAGCACAAGAGCTTTACACCCCTCACCCTGTCAGCACAGTGATGGCCCTCAAGAGAGCAACACCCTAAGAACCCCAGATCACAGGCTCATGCTAAACGCTGGCTTACACAAGCAATGCAAGCCTGGTCTGATGGAGAACAACCACCAGGCAATAAAAGAAGATTGGACATGCTCTCTGGGGACGAGGGATTGCGTAGGCCGTAATGAAGACGCAGGCGGTGTATCAGAGAAACCGCTCGAGTGGAGGAAAGAGACGCAAGGTATTTGTCGACCCCAGATGTGTGCCGAACATCAAATACTCTGCAGCTATTCCACTAGAGCGCTGCTCCAAATACCGATTGCGGGGCCCGCTGGTTGCCGTGGCAACAGCACTTCTCTCCAATATTGTGAGCAGCAGGCTTTTAAAGAGACGGTTCTCTTTTTTTGACATCCTCCTTCCAACTTCTGCCTCTCTGTTTGGTTTCTGCCACCGACGCGCTTGATCGGTTTCTTTGCTTTTTTTCTGAGGCGATTATTCTGTTCACATTCTGTCTTTAAACCATCTTGACCAAAGGAGAACCTGGAAATGAAATGCATGTTAAGACACATCATCATCTCCCTGGTGATGAGCTTGTCCCCACAAGAATGTTCTCAATTAATCTCACTCTTCAAGACGTTTTTCCAGTCATGAACATCAAAATCATGACCGGTTCTGGATCCACATTCCTAACCCATCAGATCTGAGGGTTATCAATTCATCACTGCCATCAGAATGTAGACATAGTTTATGGCCACCATTAAGGATCGGCAAACATTTTACTAGACAATATCACAATTAATTCATATGAATTAGCTATCAAATCACTAAAATGTAAAATACAGTAGTTACGAATTGCCATTATGTTAAAATATGGCATTTTAATTGCATGCACAGCTACAGTTTTTTGAAACCATTTTTGGAGATGATTCCAGGCAGATGTTGGCAGCAGCTCATCTGACATGCCTTCATACAACAAAACAAAACTGCTGTAATCTAATTTCCCAGCCAAGCATATCTGCCCAACACGACTTTAAACCAAAACTGTCAAGAGCAGAGCATGTATCAGCTACAACATCCAATGAATGAATGAATCAAAGCTTAAGTCCTTCACTTCTTCCTGAAGGAATGATTTATCTCACTTAATCTGGCTAATGTCACAATCCAGCTTTTTATCTGCAGTAGATGCTTCTCATCTTACACGTCTGTATTAAAATGCGGGAAGGAAAACACCTACATCTAGAAATACTTCACCATCTTTCTAGGAATCCAGGTCGCCTCCTAAGGTTTTCAAGATGGTTTCTGGAGCATGATGGTCTGGAGCATCAAGGTGGTATACCAGATCTAACCAGCTTGAAATGCATCCAGTTATACAGAATTATAAACCAGCATGGATCAAAACTAGCTTTAACCAGCTAGTTATGTGAGAGGTGCGGAAATGAGCTTCACATTTGCTCTTACATGTGATCTTCAGCTCTCTGGAAAGGAACAGTTATGTTGAGGTTTTTAATGTGGCTACATTCATGGTGTGTGGGAAGGTTTATACTAATGTGCCATATGAGTGAAGAAGCTTTCTTAACGAGATGGGGACGATTCCTGTACCTTCTAACAATCATCTCTTCAACTTCAGATTTAAAATCAAAAACAAAGACTGATACAAGAACACATGAACCACATTTTTGTTGTAAACATTGTCAAAGAAAATCTGGCAGCCCAGGAGGTGCAAAACTTACCACTACAATGTGAGACTGTTCAGATGGAATAGGGCATTGCTATGCAGTTGCTAGGGTGTTCTGAACAGTTGCTAGGGCTTTGCCTAATGGCCCTTTACAAAGTCACTGGAAACATTCGAAAATCCTCTAGGTTTTCTCAACTCAAATTACACAAAAATGTTGTCAGGATGTGACTTTAAAAAACACCATAAATGGAAACAAACATTTTCAATAAGACTCAACAGCCACAGCATTCACAGTGTGTACAAAAGAGAGATTTTGAGACGATCACTGAAGTGCAGGAAATGCCATCAACACATTCACCAACACAAGTAACTCAATGCATCGCAGGTGTTGTTTAATTGGTCCAGCCAAATTCAATCAGAGGTGAGCGCTAATAGGTGAAGCTACTGCAGGCTATTTAATTTCCAACCAATGACATATCGACAGCGATGCTGTCTCAGACACAGAGAGAGAGAGAGAGAGAGAGAGAGAGAGAGAGAGAGAGAGAGAGAGAGAGAGAGAGAGAGAGAGAGAGAGAGAGAGAGAGAGAGAGAGAGGGAGAGGGAGAGAGATATAGAGGGAGAGGGAGAGAGAGAGGGAGAGGGAGAGGGAGAGGGAGAGGGAGAGGAAGAGGGAGAGGGAGAGGAGGGAGAGGGAGAGGGAGAGGGAGGAGAGAGGGGAGAGGGAGAGAGAGAGAGAAGGGAGAGAGAGAGAGAGGGAGAGAGAGAGAGAGGGAGAGGGAGAGGGAGAGGGAGAGGGAGAGGGAGAGAGAGAGAGAGAGGGAGAGAGAGGGAGAGAGAGGGAGAGGGAGAGAGAGCTTGTCTTCCCACACACCTATAGACAAGAGCTACATCCTCAACCCAAAAATGGAAATATGTAATTCATGCCCACACATGTCTGTGTAGAAAAAACGAGGGTGAGAGATCGAAAAAGAGAAATAATAGGAAAAAACATGAAGAACAGAAGGTGTTTGTGGATAACGATTAAAGGGGGATAAAACTAACTAGCACTGGATGACAGAAATGGTTTAAAGGCTAAAGTTTATTTTAAGTGGAACCTTAATTCTGACCCAAAAGTAGATTAAAAATATAATGATTTATAATTTTAACTGTCAGGTCTGATTTCCTGGAAAATGTCAGTTTGGTTTTACTTGACTTCAACATATGTAATGAAAAGTACATAAAGTAACCTGCAGTTTTATGTTTCAAACAGAGATGGCGACAGAGAGGTGAAAGATACGGATTTCAACCTTAAAACGTTCATTACAATCTGCACTTTACAATTCAGGCTAATGCTTAAATATTATCAATATTTAATATACAGCATCTAACTACAAAACTAGTCAAGTGTTGTGCATAAGCAGAGATAACAGAGTATGTTTTGGAAGTGAAGAGGAGCAGAAGAGGAAACTCTGAGGCTGTCTGACGTGGTTTGAGTGAGCGGTCTAATCTACACTCCCGTCCCTGCAGGATATCGCAGCCTGTTTTCAATTTGACTCCAGACACGGGCCACTATTAGAAATCTGGGACTCTGGCTGTCTCATCTCAGCCACTGAGCTATTTATTCTCCCAGCTTTGCCTCGTCACAGCCAAAATCAATTTCAATTAAAATCACTACTGTGCTGCAAAAGTTTCTCCTCCGATCAAAATGTCCCATCTGATGCAGGAAATGGAAAAGTTGGAGAAAAAGGAGACAGGAAAAAGACAAGAAATATGAAGAGACAAGAATTTCTGAAGATCTTACTCAAAATCTCACTTTTTCTATGCATGAAGACACACATAAATATAGGAAAGATAAAAAATAAAATCACAAATCAAATCTCTTAAATTGTTTAATTATTCATCCTGCACAGTAATGAGACTAAAGCAAATGGAGCTTTCTGTCTACTACAGCTCCTGTTGGTCAGATGTTTCTCCTGCAAACAGACTCCTGAGAAAACCTCATGTATTTTAACAGAGTTTCAGAGGAGATCACAACCAAAGACTTCTGCAAAGAAGTCTGCAAGTCTGAGATATCAGTATGAACTCAATATAAAGATTTCTCATCAGTTCACTTTGCAATTCAATTCACATTTATTTGTATAGCGCTTTTCACAATGCACATCACATTGTTTTCATTATCACAATGCAGGTTTCTGTTACAAAACCAGAATAGTCATTCATAAGAGGGGCTACAGTTACCTCAAAATAGAACCTAAAATCAGAAATCAGAACATTCGAACTCAGAATCAGAAACTCAGAATCAGAACCTCAGTATCAGAACCCCATATCAGAAACTTTAAACTCAGAATCAGAACCTCAGTATCATCAGTATTAGAACCTCAAAATAAGAAACTCAGAATCAGAACCCCAGTATCAGAAACTCAGAATCAGAAACTCAGAATCAGAACCTCAGTATCAGAACCCCAGTATCAGAAACTCAGTATCAGAAACTCAGAATCAGAACCTCAGTATCAGAACCTCAGAATCAGAACCTCAGTATCAGAAACTCAGTATCAGAAACTCAGTATTGCAACAGGTTTTGTATGATTCAAATTCTTCTAAAACAAAATGATTTGAGCTATACTATCCTCATTAAATTTACAGCTCTGCACTCTTACTGTATGTCAACATTTGACTTATTTCAGTCACATGAGCTATGAGAGAGCAAGCCCTGATTCCTCCTGTCAGAATCTCACGCTACAGCGTCTGATTAGTTCAAACTAATGAATGCTCACTCATGCATGAACACAAAACACGCTGAGGGAAAGAATGCGACAAGATTTTGACTTCTACAATTGCACCTTTCCTCCTACAAACGAGACACCTTGAAATTGTAATAAATATTAGCTCATCTTCACACACACACAGAGCTCAGACAGGAGGTGTAAATCCTACATGTTTTGACACCTCATTGTACAGGGAGATGGACTCAGCTCCTCAGGGAGAGCTCAAGCTCTGTTGTCTCTTATCTTAAAGGTGAACGTTGCCATAACTAGCCACTGACTCATGGAGGTGGCGTGTGTACGTGTGCGGCCCGCAACAGAGGTCCACGTGCAGGTCCACTGTCTTCCTCTACATCCACGTCTGCCCATCCCCCTCACACTAAGCATGTTGCGTAACGCATGCATGGAATACTAAACACAGAAAATGCCTTAGATGTCTCATGCGTGGGGCGGTGAACTAAAATAGCTGAGATTATGCATTAGTGGTGGCACTAATGAAGCGAGGTTCGCTTCCTCCAGTGGGGGGTGGGGGGTGGTGTTGTCCCCCATCAGACCATCCACTGAAGGGCCCCTTAAACACAGAGGCCAGCAACACCACCTGAAGCCCTGTGCCAACATAACAGAATTTACCTTATAGGTGATAATATAGCTGTTTTACAGCTTCAAATGTACATGTATGCATTTGACAGATGCTTTTATCCAAAGCAACTTACAGTGCATTTAAGCTATACATTTGGTCAGTGTGTGTGTTCACTGGAGATTGAACCCACAACCTTTTGCACTGCTAACACAATGCTCCACCAGTTGAGCAACAGGAACACTTTTAAAGCTACAGGAACATTTGTCTGATCCAGTCAGAAAGTAGAGTCAGAATTATCGGTTTGATCTGTGTTGATTTATGAACCCATAAAACACCAGAAGAGCGAAATTTGGCCCTGAAACATTACGAGGTCTTTGAAGACATAAACCCAGTTTCAACTCCTCCCATCATTCAGCTTGTAAACGTTACAACTGGCCATAATTCAGCAGCAAGATCTCCATGAGCAGCGTTACAAGTCACTTCTGTTTCAACCACATCAGGTTTAGGTTACAAGAACGTTTCCCTGCTGTTTCCATTAAGTAACAAAAACATGCAAAATCTAATCTTCAGCGTTCTAGAAATGTTCAAAACATTATGTTTTTTAGATGTTGTATTAACATTACTGCTTATCATAATAACATTATTCAAACATCGTTTTAAAATTCTGTAATGCTTTTAAAACATTCCATTAACAGTTTAAGAATAACTTTTTGACATTTAGGATATATAACATTAAAAATGTTCTACCAACATTACTGCAATTTAAAAAACATTAGCTAGCGTTCGGTAAACGTTCTCTGTTAGCTGGGTCTGAACTGAAGGAGGAGGGCTGGAGGTGTTTAAAGGCTCATTTGCTTCCCATTATTTCATAATCATTACCATTATATTCCACTCCTCACTTATCTACATTTTTATCAACCCCCTTTTTCATTTAGAGAAACAGTCATCACCTGTGAAAAACCGTTCACTGCTGGAAATGCGGTTTGTCCCCGCAGGAAATTCACTGCATTTCCACACGATTAATGCAAGAATGTTATTGAACAAGTTATTTACGGTACAAATCCCAAGCACATACACACCTGCATCTAAATGTGTTTGTCACCTCTAAATGCTTACCTTATGAGTGATAATATAGTTATTTTACAGCTTCAAATTTACATTTATGCATTCGACAGATGCTTTTCTCCTGTTATCCCACTGGCAGGAAATGTTGTTAGTAGAGCATTTTAAAAATGTACATTAAAAATTTGGTTGTTTTGGTTATTTAAAGGAAATGTTCTTACAACCTAACATTAGTAGACTTTTTTAACATTATATATAATATTTATCAAGTGTTATTTTGAAGTTGTTAGAGGAACATTAATTAATTTATATTAATTTAGAAATTAATTTATCTATAAATTATTTTCTCCCCTCATGTTACTCCAAACACAGTACTGTTCATTAGACACTCAGTGTGTTTTAATGGGGTTATTGCTGTATTAACAAACAGGGTCTGTAGAGATCTCAGCCAGTGTGTGTTTAAATAGAGATAAAGGAGACCTTGAGCTGTCATCAGTGACCTTTAAGCTTGTGTAGTAGATAAGAGCAAACCTGAGGTGATTAAAAACCTACAGCAAAGACTCAGTGAACTATATCACACACACACACACACTTCAGCAGTGACACAGAACTCATGTAGATTTAAAGATACAGTAGAGCTGAGTGATATATCAACAGTCGCAGCGTACAAAGATTTCACAAAGATTTTTCTGAAAAAAAGATTAACATATGAATATTGACAACATGTAATGCTCTTTTACATTGTCTATCAAGTCTTTGAACCACAGTTTTATTCCAAACATTATGATTAAACTATGTTTGCCGTGTTGCAAAACCGTGATTAATTTGCAGTTTCCATGATTTAACTATAATAATGATGTTTTGTTTTTGGTTCATTCATGGTTCATTTTTGTAAGGGAAGACTACATTGAGACAAGCAATGCAACATCTCCTTTCCTCACAACAAGTGTATTTAAACAAATTAGCATAAATAAAATGTCACAAACTCTACAAACACCTTAACCATGTGTAACCATATGTCCTTATTTAAACCTCTTTCTGTCTAATCTCAAGACATCCACCCCAGACTGTAGCGTGCAAACTCATTTATCACAGACTCACTTAAACTCGAGGTCAGGCTCTTTGGTCACTTCATATAAAAAAGAAGTTTTCATTCTTTTTTTTCAGTGTTCATCTTTTTGACTTTGCACAGCTGTTACATATTGTGTAGTACTGGTTCACCTGGAAATAATGATACAGTGTGTTTGCACTGGGTTACGCTGGTCTGTAGTCAGCAGACGATCTATAGGGACTCAGATAAGTGTTGATAAATGCAGGATATGAGTGGTGATCCGCCGGCTGAGCAGGGCAGGTCGCTAAACTGAGACAGCGCGGGTGTCTCTGTGGGAACTGATGGAGGGGTGAGATTTCAAAGTAACACATCTGTATTATAACCCTTTTTAAAAAGCCTGGAGCTATAGGGAGAGATGGAGAGAAAGAGAGAGGGGGAGAAGGAGAATGACAGAGAAAGACAGAGAGAAAGTGTGTGTGAGAGAGAGACATAGAAAGAGAGAGACGCTTTGTGCTTTTAATCAAAGGTCTGTCTCCTGCATACGAGACCATGGTAAAAATGTATGGCCAGTAAATGCTCTCACCCACCATTAGTAGGTGTGACACACAGCTGAAAAGGGGATGTGACTGTGACACCAGCAGGGGTATTAATCTTATGGTGGTTGTTTTTTGTTACTGATCCATCAGTATGTGATCTGCTGGAGTGTGGGGGGGTGTTTGGGTGGTATGACTCACCAAAAGCAATCACCTCCATCTCATCATCAGCTCGGCTCAAAGTCGCTGTTTAATAGCCCTGCAATGTCTCGCCACAGGCAACTCTCATACCTCCTTCAACACTGAGAAACAGAAGGCCAGCCTCCTTCACATACAGCAGAGAGAAACGGCAGCTTTACAGCCAGCTGCAGTCGTAACTTCACTCAGTCCATCACATCTATCAGACAGCTTCTGTATTTAAACAACATGGCTCATCCACAGAAAGATCAACACCTTTGTTTCCATGACTACCTGTAAATACTGATCGAAAACCCAGCCTTAACGAATTACTTCAGCTAGTATAAATTTATGTTTACAGCCAAAAAGCAAAAATATACATTGTATTCTTTCTAAAAAAGAAATCCATTCCGACAGAAAAGACACATGAATTTCACGTGATCACATGTGAAAAACATGTTACACGTGAATTTCACATGTGATTCCATGGATTTCCCATGGGAATTGAATTGGGATTCACATAAAAATTTTCCATCTTTTCCAAAAGAAATTCTTTGGTAACTTTTTTCCTCATTTACCCATTATAAATGAATAGGTAACTATAGCAACCAGAATTTTTTAAAAATCTGAAATTTGGCATTCTAATGTGCAGTCGTGTAACTGGGGGGTCTGTGATTAAACTAGGGGATCTCACCTCCCTCTTGTTCCCCTGTTATTCAAATACTGGCTATGGCGATGACATCACAGGCTTTCTTCAGCCCAGGAGACAATGATGAAACCAGAAGCAACAGCTCACGGTATAAGAAAGGTTCTCTCAGCATGCGCTTCTGGCGTGGAGAATCCAAACCGCTCTGGCATGAAATCTGTATTTGGAGAACCTCGAAACCTGCGTCTCTGCTTCTGTCTGTTCTCAAGATATTTGACACGGCAAATTCATTTCCTCATCTTGTTTCTGACAGCACCATTATGATTTGAAGAGTTTAAAGGTTTGTGCCGATCGTTCGGAGTACTCAGATTTTGTACGCATGCTAAAATGCATTTCAAACCAGACCAGCCACAATGGAAAAATGCTTTATTCATGAGCATTTTCTCTCACTGCTCTTTTAAAACAACACACCCAGCACCAAACATAACCGTCACGAGTAAGTATGATTAAATTTATGTTAACATTAAAGAACAGTCAGAATCAATAACTTAAGCCACCCGTTATTGTTACTGCAAAAATGTCTCAGAGCGGCAAAAATTAATCGCTGCTGTTAGGTGTGCAATAGTATGGTAAGAGAGGACATAAATAAAGCATGCAATCTGTAACTTTTGCCTATCTGTCGCCATCTCTGTTTGAAACATAAAACTGCAGGTCACTTTACATACTTTTCATTACATTTGTTGAAGTCAAATGAAGCCAAACTGACCAGACCAGACAGCTCACATTATAAATCATTATTATGACCGTGTTGAGCACTGATCTGTCATGTACTTGCTCTGTAACTGATTTTTGTTAATTTTTAACCCATAAAAGCTACGGATTGCAGCTTTGTGGTGTGTTGAGGAAAAAGTGACCCTTCTCTTTGATGTAACATAACCGTGAAATCATCTCGGATTTCCTGAAGATTCACCGTGTTATTTCGGCTCGTCTTCTCTTTGTGTAGACACTGTGTTATGTAACAGGCCTGTGAAGGATTTGCGTGATGAGTCTGGCACTCATCTCCACAGCTTCGACCCCACCCCATGTTTACTTCCACCCCTGCCATCAGAGCTGTAGAAGGCTGGATCACATTCTGAGGCAGAAGAACACAGCTGCCCTCTGCAGTCCTAACAGACTACACTGACAGAGAGAAACAGGAGTACAGGAAAACAGCGCTATGTTAGTGAGACTACAGGTACACACAGTAAACCACAGGAAAACAAGTTGTATTTAATCAACAATAATGCTTTTTGCATTGTGCAAACAATGAATCACACTTTTTCCCTAATTCTCATTACAACTAAGTAAAGTACTCTAAATATATTTATATAAATATATATTTTCTGTTGTAGGTGCAAGACCATAAAATGTTCATCCAGTCATTGCATCAACTTTAAGGCAGTACAAGACACACAATCATTATTAGTGAATACTTAAATCGTTTTTCCACATTGCGGTAATAAGAATGAGGATTTTTGCATTAGAATGGTGGAATGTGGAGGGGAAAATATGCTTAATTGTAAATATTCAGCAGCTGTTTTGCAGCATAGATATTATTAGAACATACAGTCACCTTACAATATTACATTTAAATAACATCAATGATACAACAGTGATTATCTTTGCTACTGTGCAATCATGTGGCACAGTAACATGACTGTATCTCCTTTAAATCTGGCAGAAAGATTTCTGTTGTTTTTTTAACCATAAGGCAATAGCACTGGGTCAACACTAAGATATAACCTTGACCATAAGGAAAGGACAGTTTCTGATGCAGATAAAACACATTCATGTCGAGACACACTACAGGAAATCAATATAGAAAAGTCTGTGATCAAATGCTGTGAATTATTAATATTACAGCACAGATGAAGGACTTGGCAGAAATATCAATATCTTCTGGACACAGGCTGTGTTTATATACAGTACATGGACCAGGCGACAGATTCAATTCAGTAAACTGTCCTTTCAGGAAAAGGGTAATTTAGTTATTTCATGACCTGAACTATAAAATTGATCACAATAACTCAAATAAAAAATAATTATACAGACCGAACAATAACGATAAGGCTTTAAGATCGACAGAGCAAATATCCTGAATTTAAACCAGATTTGTGGAGATGCTTGTTAGCTTGTGGTCATTTGTATGCTAGTGTATTCCTACATGCTATTGACTATTGAGAAAGGACAAGACCTTCAACATGTCACGAGCATAACATTAAACAGTATGATACAACATCATTTTAAAATGAAAAAAAGTATAAAACCCAGGAACATTGGGTAACATTAGTGAAATGATTTTTTACTGTTATAATACCACATTTCAAAAACATTATTCTTAATTGTTATTGTAACATTTGTTTGAATAATGTTCTTATAACCAAGCAATAGCATTAAAAGGATGTTTTGAACACTCCTAGAACTTTCAGAACATAATTTTTAACATTTTGGTTCTTAGTGGAAACGTTACAGAGACATTCCTACAACCTACAACTGTTAGCTGGATCAGTGCTGCTGGGCTCATCAACACATTATTACCTGAGGGGGCTGGTGGGACCCCGAGGTTGATTGTTTCTCAGATGGACAAACAACAGACTAATAGACTCGGCACTCATGCCACCAGATCAGCATTACGCAGGAACACAGAGGACACTTCCATATCTCACCGGCAGCAGCTTAAATGAAACAAACAGCCTGAAGCGCCATTGTGAAGACAGGAAATACATCCTATTGAGAGCCAACTCATCTGCATATCCCAAAAGGCTAATGGCCTCCACCATATTTGGACAGCAATTGGCTAAAACATTATGCAAATAAAACTGGGCTGAGCAGCCAATGACAACAATAGAGATAAACACAACATCCGCGAAAACAATGGATCCTGCTTTGCTGCCTTTATCGCACTGGGTGGCTGTTTTACGACTGCATTGTGTTAGAAAATTTTACGGAAAATCAGGAAGGGTTCGGTCCGCTGAACAAGACGCAATGTCTTAAATAAACAACACCACAATGTAAAGCTACAAAGAAACAGTAGCCAGCATGGTACAAAGTGACACACCTTTCTCTGTAAACCTCTGTATAACAGGCTATGGCAAAAAAACCTGAGCACAGGGTGTGCATGACAACAGAGCATTTTCATCCAAATCAGCTCCCACATGCACGTCTGTGATGAAGGACACTGTAATTATGACCCACCAGACAAATATGAGCTAATACTGACATGGATAAAAACAGCACACGGTGCTACAGTATCCCTGTCTGCCATGTGGGCTATGTGTTACTTATTATAGCAACAACAGAATGACAAAATAATGTATTTGTAACTCGTGCTGCTAATTCTGTTGAACATTAGACAACTGCTAGAAAATAGCAAGTGTAATTAGTGATGCTAGCAGAAACATTACTGCTAAATGCCTATATTAAAATGTAAATGTAACTGTTGCTTATATTTAGAATTAAGGGTTTATATATGTCACAAGCATTAAGCACTAAACTTTAGTATGTAATGAGTTCCACATCTTTGTGTTTGTGTCGTGAAAATAAATGATTTACAAATTGTGGGGACTGTTGAAGCGAGACATTAAATTATCACATGTCTGGTGACACTACAGAAAGGGAAGATACTCTTTAGACACACACTGAAGGTTAATCTGAGACATATTTAAACTCCAGAATATCACAGACTTTGGGATGGGCTATTTTGAACTGGGCTGGTAAGCAGCCACCTAACAACCAAAACACCCTAGCAACCACACAGCCATGCTGTCACAAGCTTTTGTAGAAAACATCTAGTGATGCCTGGCAACCAATCTGAAAACCCTAACAACCACCTGGCAACGCCCTAACAACAATGTGGCAATAACTTAGCAACCACCATAACACCCTAGCAATCACTGCAACTTTAGCTCTGTCAAGCCCAACTCTTACTTTAAAAACATCGAAAATCTAGTTAATGTTTACTGTTATTGCTTCATTACTAATTCACGCTAACTGCGACACTTCTAGCAGGGCATCACTCCCTTTTAAATTTAATATAAAAACAGCGGGCGCTATCGGCTCCTCCCCCGCCTTTTAGTCTGATTCAGAGCCGCTGGTCTGATTCATTTCAGCGCGTTCTTCAATCCGCAGAGCAAGCGGACTCAGAACAGAAGCAGGTGACAAAGGTGTGTGTTTATAGATGGATTGTTATAATATCTGCATCTGTTTAGTTCTTTGTCATAAATACAGTTTACAATAATGTCATGGGGGAGCATCGCTTTTCCATCTCTACTAGGCCTACTGTAAAATGTTTGCTGCGATCATCACATCACAGCTGTTACCTCCAGCGAAAATGTTGCCCTTAACACATATGAACGCAAACTTTAGAAAACGATCATCTTGATATTTTTATTTGTTTAATTTCAATACAAAACATATTACAACACATTGGGGGCAGAGCCCCCCTAAATGAAAATCCTTGAATCGCCTCTGGCTTCTGGAATGTTATTACAACACGTTTGTCCAAAAGAAAAATGAGCTACTATGTGAGAATCAGCAGCAGAATTACTGAATAATTGAACACAGACTCCAGGTCCGTTTAACTGTCCTATCAGCTTCACGCAGCGTGTAGCGCCAGACTAGATCTTCCAGACTGTCTGCAGATCTTCAAGGTCATCGCAGATCTCGACCTGCATGGGTGGCATACCACCATCTCCTCAAAAATCAATAACAACAGCAGCAGCACCAGTGTGAAAAACAGCATTGATGCTTAAACCTGCTGAATGGCATTCTCACCGAACGACCACCCAAGAGACGTGGTCACGTGCTGGTGAAATCACATACACGGACCGACTGTGAAAATCAATACACTTCAGTATACACTCCTGCACTTCACAACAAGACCTCTAGGGGCAGTACAGTGGACATTTAGGAATGACATGTTCTTGTCTCTTAAGAGGCAGCATTATGCCATTATTTCACAGTGCTCAAGTGATAAGAGCAGTCCTTGTGATTTAACTATTATAACTCCCAGCACTCCCCTGTGCTCACCAATCACAGAACAAAGAGGCTGCTGTTGTCATGGAAACGTTGTGGCGACTTGAACCAGGCAAAGCCAAGAGTTCCAAGGCTGCACCGTCTCCAAGCGACTACAGGTGCGCATCCTATCAAGTCCACCCTGATGCAGAAGAAACCTCAATGATGGATACAGTTTTGTTGAACACAGTCAATGTTTTATCAGAAGTGGCGTCTCAAACTGTTCCAAAAGCTAGCTAAGACAGAGCTGCCTTGCTGTCTACTGCCTACATAGGCAGTGTTCGAACTAATGCTCCTCACAACTAACTGATTTTATTAGCACAGTACCAGCCAACAATTTTAGGTTGTAAAAACATTTCCCTAACGTTTCGATTGTAACAAAAACAGCTAAGTAACAAAAAGCTGTTTTGAACGTTCTAGCAACGTTCAAAATGTTCATTTATTTAGACACGGTATTAGTGTTATTGCTTGGTTTTAAGAATGTTATTCAATCATTTGTTTAATTCTGTAACATTTTGAAAATATTTCACTAAAATCATGAGAATGTTTTTGATATATAACATTAAAAACATTCGACTAATGTTACTGCAGAAACTTTTGGATATCTTTGAGAAGACTGTTCTGAGAACATTCCTTGTTATCTGGATAGTTAGGACACAGTGTAAGATGCTTGCATGAGAACAAAACCTTGGGAGGGACCAAAGCTCAGCAGATGGAAGTCCATCCATGTATGTCTTGCACATTCAAACCAAATGAAAAGTGTGGAGGACTTCTTTAGATCAGCTGTTCATTTGAAGTTACTTTCAGGCCCATATGCTTTCAATCTGTTTAACCTGCCGGGGGTTTAATGTCTGTTTACACCATAAATGTTTGCTGCCTATAAACAGATGATAGAACAATGTAGATATAAAAGCCAAACAGTTTTGTTGCGTTCCTCAAATGAGGGTCCATCAAATCCCACAAACTGAATCTAATGTAACTCCATCAAAAAGTGAACAGTTGGCACACGTATCCAGAAAACATCAAGTGTCTAATCACTGCAGCTGAATGATAATGTGTGTGAAATGCATTTGGCCTCATTCAATATTCAAAGGTTTCCTAATAGACTCTCAGAAAGCTTTATGTGAAGACAACTGTGCACACTTATAGGGCTAATAGAGAAAGCGCAACAGTTTCACACCGCTGCAGCAAATGCGTCGTCACGCCAAATGCACTGTTGCATCCGCCATGCAACAGTGCAGAGAAACACCGTGTCTGCTGCACAGGTCTGAGGTCAGATCTGCATTACAGTCGAGCTCATCAAGAGATCTTACATGTGGGGTCAAACACACTCATTTCCCAACACAACCAAAGATTCATCCTCAAAGTTTACACATGCTGAGCGATCTGTAGGGCATTAAAGATTCAGAAATGACACTCCATAGACAAAATGTTTCAGTGTATGAAAACCGTGTGATGATGTTTCTTCATGTTTTTAATCAACTATGCATATAACAGTCGATATGGATTATGAATTGTACATGATATACAATATGACATTATTATAAAATACAATCTAATGAACTAAATGCATGCACTAGACATGTGGCATGCTGTTATACACGATACGTGTCATATATACTGAATCACTGTGTTAAAATATTCTCCACTATTCTTACTTAATATTCTTACTATTATTAATATTCATATTATTAATATTCTCAATATTCTTACTAATACAAATCATTTAAATGCATCCTTGCCAAAGCAAGCTCGCACCACGTGCTGTTTAAGCTACATGGAGATCTCAATAAATGTAATAATTGTTTATAAATATTTTTATAAATATTGTATTAAATATTTTAAGTGCACATGAAATGTTATAACAAAGGTTATATTTAGAAAAGCACCTGTCGTGTGGTTATTATATGAAACAGATAATATGGATCACATAGTGCGTCTTATCTATGAGACTGAAACGTGATCAGATTTGTTAGTTCTGCTTTTAATTTTCTGTCCTCACATGAGTGACTTTTCTGTCTGATCATCATAACGGGGCTCATTTTACCTTTCCCGGTCCCCTCTGCGCCCGTCGGCTCGGATGCGCCCGGTGTCGGCTCGTCTCCCTCGAACAGCTGGTTCACTTCGCCCTGGATGTCACCGGCAGTCACCGTGAACCTCTGGCTCATGCTGTCGCCGGTGGCCTGAAGCGGACTGACGGGGAATGAATGAACGCCGCTTCGGTCTTCCGTATCGATTCCCGGTGGAGGAATTTACCGACGCGCCGCACCGGCTCGATCTGAGCGGTGTTTGATCAGTTATGAAAAGAAACCGTGATGACGGTCTCCGGTTGAGACGTGCGTTTATTGTTCTTTGATAAAACACATTGAATGTGAGTCGGCAGATCATCAACCGGTGTCTGAGAGTCCGCATCCGGGTCCTGCAGCCGGAATCTGCGCTGTCAATCACAGAGGTCCATTAAGACATTACAGGACCGCATTATAACACTATATAATCTCACAGTACCTGAGATTTCCCTCCGTCTTTTAAACCTGGAAATACTTTCAGCTTTTCTTGCAAACAAATAATAAAGGTTATGACGCAAAATGAAGAAGCAATGTTTATAGAGGATCCATAATGTGCGATATGTCGGACAGACTGTGTTAAATGCTTTGTATGAAAGGTCAGAGTTTCTGCCTTGCATTAAAGCACACGCCCGATGTTGTGGATGCTCGGACTGATGGATCATCAGATTTTGACATCAGATTTTTTTTGAGTGCATGCTGTTTTTAAAGCAAAGGTCCACATCAAATACAAAGAAAGCAAAGACTTACTAATATAGATGATGCCTGTATAATAGCTATGACAGAAATATATAATCAAGACCCTCTGAAAACCCTCTTTACAAACTCCACGTACACAATGCATCATTAACATGCTCATATATATGGATCATATATAAGGATTTACACTGGGCGGCACAGTGTCTGCTGGGTTGCACTCTTGCCTCGCAACATGAAGGTTTCTTGTTCGAGTCTCTGGCTTTCTGTGTGCAGTTTGCATGTTCTCCATGAGTCAGTGGGTTTCCTTCAGGTAGTCTGTCTGAAGACATGCAGAACAGGTGAACTGGGGTCAGTGAATTGCCTGTTGCAGGATTGTGAAGCACATTTGTCATTACTGCAGTACACGCAGCGTGTTAATAACATTGGGACGTTACGCTACAAGTACGTTCATTTCAATAACAGTGAAGTTTAATGAACACCCGTTCCTTCGTTTAAATCACGGTTTAATTCACGGTTTAAATCACGGTTTAATTCACGGTTTAAATCACGGTTTAATTCACGGTTTAAATCACGGTTTAATTCAAGGTTTAAATCACGGTTTAATTCACGGTTTAATTCACGGTTTAATTCACGGTTTAATTCACGGTTTAAATCACGGTTTAATTCACGGTTTAAATCACGGTTTAATTCACGGTTTAATTCACGGTTTAATTCACGGTTTAAATCACGGTTTAATTCACGGTTTAAATCACGGTTTAATTCACGGTTTAAATCACGGTTTAAATCACGGTTTAATTCACGGTTTAATTCACGGTTTAATTCACGGTTTAAATCACGGTTTAATTCACGGTTTAAATCACGGTTTAATTCAAGGTTTAAATCACGGTTTAATTCACGGTTTAATTCACGGTTTAATTCACGGTTTAATCGGTTCAGATCCGTAAGCACCGGCTCGGTTGCGGCAGGTGGCGGTAACGCGCACGCGCTTCTTCCCCAGGCGGGTGACGTCACCGGAGAGGCGGCGCCGGGTTAATTGAACTCTCTCTCTCTCTCTCTCTCTCTCTCTCTCTCTCTCTCTCTGTTCTCTCTCTCTCTCTCTCTCTCTCTCTCTCTCTCTCTCTCTCTCTCTCTCTCTCTCTCTCTTCTCTCTCTCTCTCTCTCTCTCTCTCTCTCTTTCTCTCTCTCTCTCTCTCTCTCTCTCTCTTGATCTCTCTCCCTCTGTCTTTCTCTCTCTCTCTCTCTGTTTCTCTCTCTCTCTCTCTCTTTATCTCTCTCTCTCTCTCTCTCTCTCTCTCTCTTTCTCTCTCTCTCTCTCTCTCTCTTTATCTCTCTCTCTCTCTCTTTGTCTCTCTTTATCTCTCTCTCTCTCTCTCTCTCTCTCTTTATCAATCATTTCTCAGGGAGAAACTCTGAAGGAAAGGCGGAAGTGCTTGTGATTGTCTCTGTACTTTGGGCTGATGTTTCATGACGCTGACGACAACACGTGTTGTGATAGAAAGTCAGACTCGAGCCAGACATCAAACAGTAAGTCTATCTATCTATCTATCTATCTATCTATCTATCTATCTATCTATCTATCTATCTATCTATCTATCTATCTATCTATCTATCTATCTATCTATCTATCTATCTATCTATCTATCTATCTATCTATCTATCTATCTATCTATCTATCTATCTATCTATCTATCAGCATGTATGATAAATCTGTCTGAAGAGAAACCTGTAAAGGGAATTCTGTCATTCCTGAAATCATTTCTGAAATTTCACGTCCTCCTGCAAGTTCTGTAATGCACACACACACACCCATATATATATAATGTATGAAAGCTGTCCAGATAACCATTTCAAGTTGGGAGAACATTTCCCTAACGTTTCTTAAACATTTTAAGCACTGTTTTGAAAGCTTTAGGAACGTTTAGAACGTCTGTTTTTTTAGACGTTGTATTAACATTATTAAAAGGTTCCACTAACTACTTAAGAATAACATCTTTGAAATATACAATATGTAACGTTAGAACAAATGTTACTGCAAGAACGTTTGTGATAACTTTAAAAGACATTTTAGGAAACGTTTGCCAATGTTTTGACATCGTTCCCAGTTAGCTGGGTGTACTGTTTTTCTTTGTAGACACAAATACGTCTGTTTATATATACATACGTATGTGTATGTATGTAAGAATACAGGTTTATTTTAATCACTTCTCTCTTTCTAGTGCATATTGTCGTCCGGCGATATCAGCCTTCTGACCGAGATGCTGTCGAAAAGATTTACAGACATTCAATCGAGGAGCACATCAATCCTGCATTCCTGTATGCCATGACCCAGCCCCTACACATGACTATAAGTCTGATTATTTACATTGGTGCTTATGTTGTGAGCGGACAGTCTGCTGTTCTGTCTCTAATGTGTGGAGGAGCTTGGGTTGGCCTGGTGTACTTCTGTTGCCATGAGTTCTATGCTGGTTATGTGCGGGAGAGACTGCGAACTGATATGCAGGACATCCCGGCTTACTATCTCAGTAATCCAGACAACTGCTTTTGGGTTGCTGAAGCCGAGATGGAAGGCAGGCCTCAGATTTTGGGTATGGTGGCTGTGGAGGCCAACTATGACCCTGGCAGTGATGGAAAGAAACACGGAGAGCTTCTGAGAATGATTGTGTCTTCCAGCTGCCGGCGCACTGGTCTCGGGAAACAGCTGGCTAAAACTGTCGAGGAGTTTTGCAAGGAGCGTGGCTTCACCCGGATCAAGCTTTCCACCTCTTCTTATCAGACAGCAGCCGAGGCGTTGTACTATAAAATGGGATATAAACTAGTCCTGGTTAATACTCAATCTGAATGCCCATGCTGGATTATCTGGATAAATCGAGCCAAAATTCTGTACATGGAGAAGGTCATCTGATCAATACATCACACCTGACTTGACCTTTGTCTAGTCTTGTGATTAAGAGTTTGATCTCAAAGTTTGATATCACTAGTTAGTTATATCACTAGTTAGTGGTAAATATTAGTTAGTGGAGTTATGAAACAATTATAGTAGATAAATGGTTTTTACTGCACTATATAAAAGGTTGTAGTTGTTGCTTTAAAAAACTGTTTCTATATGATCTGTATATCTTACCCTTAAAAATGATTTACATGAGGCTAATCTAATCAAGTAATGTTGATGTTTATGTACGTTCTAGTCACAAGAAATCATTTTATAATTTTGGTTAAACGATTGTACTTTTTAACTAGCATTTATTAACATTTTAACCAGTCAAATATGATTAAAGATTTTACAGTCTTGAATAATTCTGTTTTACTTATTCCTTGCTTGCTGAGCAACGTCTAATGTTATTTATTCTCTTAATTATTACTTTTAAATTATACACATCCAGCTATTTAGTTCATCACACATTAGAAATCACATCCAAAATAATATCACACTATAATAACACAAATATACAACCCAAAAAGCAAGAGAAAATTCACCTCAAATATCAGAATATAGTCTTTGTAATTGTAATTTTAATTATCATAGTTACAAAACAACTATATTTATTCTCTTAACAGCAAATTGTTTATTTTATTCATTTATTCATAACCTTCTATTTTTTATGAAGGAAGATCAACTTGAGGGTGAAGTGTAGCATCAGAAATGCCTCTTAAGTAAAGAGAAAGACATTCTGTAAGTTACAGTTACAGTGGAGGTTTTACAAACTCTTCTGCTGTACTTCTAAGCAGACACTAGGGGGAGACTGGTACATAAACAGCTCTAATATGTAAAGAGACTGATACATATCAGAGACCACAGATGAATCAGATCAGGGTTTACACACATGAAGGACGTGCTGAGTGCTGCTTACTGTACCTCAGTTTCCAACAAAAGAAATGGATATAATCTTTTGAGTTTCTTAATGAATATTTGTTTAGTTATGCACCACTTTGTGGGTGTGACTGTATAAAATGATTTAAAAATAAAATGATTGATTAAAAAATGATTTAAAAAAATCTTGATCCTGTAAATAGACATTTTATAGAAATTTCTTAAAGATTTTTTCTGCACTCTTCTGATCCATTTTTGGAATGACTTCGGCAGCAGCTACAAATGTGTTTTTAGTGGTTGTCATTTCCTCTCATATTCACGCAGGTGAACTTGACCCCACAGATTTCTCTCTTTATAACTTTTAACATAAACGTTGTTTTTGTAAACGTATTTGCTTGCCTGTTCTTGCACTTAATCTTTTTTATAATTGCCACTTACTTTCATTTTAGTCATCTAAGTTGTATTAATTAAACTAAATATTGTTACATATTGTTATCTAATGTCGCCATTTTGTAACACCACATTTTACCAAAGAAAACATCTAGACTTTAGCATTTATATGTCACCGACTTCAAAGTGCTTGGAGTTTTCTATTAGTAATATAAACACGAGCAGTAATCAGACGTTCAGTTTTATTGCATCTCTCTATTGGCGTATTACAGTTTGTTTTGCCTTTGAATCCACATGACTCTGAGGTGAATGACACTGGCAACAGACCAAAGCAAAGAGAGGTTGAGAAAGCAGGGTTAAAGTTACAGTAGCTGCTGTTATATCACCTGGCAATGTTTTTGTGTGCCTTTCTGTCAAAACATCAGGTTTATAGCTTGAGAAAGAGCTGAACATCATGACATTATTGAGTCTGTGTCAGTCAGTGTCAGCTGATGAGCTCTGAGTGGTCATTAAAGCCAAAGCTCCACCTTCACAGAGTTCTTATGGGAGCTTTATGTTTTATCTGAGGTTCATTTGTTTAAAATGACTGATGCCATCAGGTATCCCAACACGTTTTTATTGAGACACAAACGTGGCTTGAGGTTTAACATCAAATTTTAAACCAACAGTCATTCATTATTTTTCAGGCAATAAAATACACATTTTGTTCTGCTGTGTATATACATATTAACACACACACACACACACACACACACATATATATATATATATATATTACATCAATGTTACATTTTCCAACATTACATTTATGTACAACATAACAAACACTTTTCTTATATTGCAAAAAAGTTCTACAAAATTTTACATACTGTACATGGAACGATTTCAGTGCTAAATATCATTTCATAGAAAATTACCATCTCTGAGTGATAGTTTAAAACAGTTCAGCAGCAATTAAGATAAAACTTTAAATATTTAAACTGTTATTTTCATAAACTAAATAAATAAATGTATGATCTATATTGTATGAGGTATATGTAAAGAGTCAGTCTGACATGTTCTGTTGATTAGCAGCATAATTCATGACATCATCTGCTGAGGTTGGTACATTGGTACATTATCTGTAAGGCAAAAACAGAGGTTCAGAACACAGAAGAAACACTATTTTTCCAATATAAACAGCATAAGACCTAATCGATCCATACAGGAGAACCAAAGCACTGTTATAGCCTTACAGTCTTCCATGAAACATGTCATTGTGATATAAATAATGTTTCATTACCTCATCGGGGGATAAAAGCCACTGGAAGTTCTCGACTGGGAACCAGAGTTCCTGAATGCAGAGCTTCCACTGGCTCATGATCTGTGGCCACAATCTCATAGTCACGCAGTATCTGTGACACATACACATAGGTCGGCGATTTTATTTTCCAGAAACATTTTTTAATGCAGGTTGAAAGTCTCTTCACATCCTGAGAGCAATCACTAAGAAAAGTGCTCTTAATATATTTATATAAATATTTATCTTCTGTGGAAGGCACAGGACCATTAAATGTTCAACCAATGATTGTATTTGATGTCATGTATTCTGTTATTCTCTTAACATCAGGATGTATGTCAATAACAGTAAACTTACCCAGCACAAACCAAGCTGGATCTGTAGTTCAGCGAGACGTCGACCGATGCACATTCTCTTTCCAATCCCGAACGGCACGTGAGCAAACGGGTTGATGGAGTTCTTCTCCTGAAGCCAGCGCTCTGGTCTGAACTGCGCTCCGTTTTCGAAATACTCCTCATTTGAACCCAGAGCCTGACTGTTGATCATCAGAACCGTCTGAGAACATGAAGACGAAGGGTTAAATAAATTCCACTCAAACTCCAGCACAGTATTATGAGATCAAAGATACAATAAGTAACACTTCAGTCTCAGGCCTCAATATGTTTTTTTAGAATATCTATTTAAAGTGCTTATTTTCTACATTTTACCAACACCAAACTAGACCTGCAAAATCAGCTTGATTTGAATGGGTTCTGCGGCACATTTGATGTCAGGGTGTTCTTGGTGATAAAAAACGTTTTTTAAAGTCTGATTGCTCATTGTTTTTCGAAAAATGTGAACCTGCTGAAGGTTAAATTTGTTTAAAGAATTTTAGCATACAAATGGCCTTGATGCTAACAGACATGGTCTTAAAGATACAAAAAGTCACAAATAACACACATACTTCGAAGTACATACTTCGGAACTTCGGATGTATGACTACACAGGGGCAGTAGAGAGAATATTGCTAATTGTACACTTACCCCCTTAGGTAAAGTATAACCGCCCAGCACAGTGTCTTTGTCCAGAGTTCGGCTGGTGAATGGAACAGACGGTGTAAGTCTGTAAGAGAGAAAGACAGAGAGAACAAAAAATAAACCTCGCCCTTGAGAAGGTCTAAGAATGTCTGAGAAGGTCTGCCATGCCCACATGACAGCGTAAACTATACCCACTTAACAGGGAACGTTCATTTGACCTTAACATATGTAAAAAAAGTACATAAAGTAACTAAACAGAGAGAGCCAAAAGTTAAGGATTGCAGCTTTAAGAACCGTGGACAGCAATCCTGCTCACCTCATGGACTCTTTCAGGCAGGCTTTGAGGTAGGGCATCTTCCTGATGTGCTCGGCACATGGCATCTCATCAGCCGGAATCACCGTCTGGATCTCCTTCAGAAGTTTTGTTTGGGCGCAGGGGTTACGCGAGAGATTGAAAATTGCCCACAACATGCTATTGGCCGTCTGAGACAGGAAAGCAAGGATTTGCTTGATCAGTCCGGATGGTTGGTCATAAGAAGTCTAGTGTTTACACTTAGTGACCAGTCAATGTTCTTCTAACAGAACAATTAACAGAATACTACACACGTCCTGCCTTTTTTTTCGGACTTATCATGAAGTCAGTTGTTTTATTAGAGCACTCATGTGTGACTGTGTTCGTGTGGTGTTCGTACGTACCGTCTCCACCCCTCCGACCTGCAGCTCAGTTGTGGCAGCATACAGCTCCTTCTTGGTGAGATGGTTCTGATGGTAGATGTCACAGAGGAAATCCTCCCCACTCGAGTGTTTCTTCAACTTCTTGTCAATGTAAAGCTTTGCTGTAAAAGAACAGAATTCACATTTGTGAGGGTATAAAACATTACACAACAATATAGATGCTTAAAAATGGTTCTTCAAAGGTTTTTCACAGTGATGCCATAGATGCCATTTTTGGTTTCCAAAAAAAAAAAACATTCAGTCAAAGGTTCTTTAAAACAACATTTCTTTCTTAACTTTCTATAGTCTAAAGAACCTTTTCCAATAGTGAAACAGAAAGGTTCTACAGATGTTAAAACAACATGTTTTAAAGCTCCTGAAAGTATTGTGGTAATGATAATATCATGGTACACATCACCAAAAACATTACTCCATTAGTGCTATGCTACACCTTTGAAAACGAAGTGCTAAACGATGCCATAGAGAAACCAATTTCATATGTATGGTTCCATAAAGAACCTTTAACATCCACAGAACCTTTGTTTCACAAAAGTTCTTGGAAGCGGAAAAAGGTTCTTTAGACTATTAAAAGGTAAGAAAAAATGGTTCTTTTGATTTAAATGTTCTACAGGGAACCAAAAGTGGTACTTCTGTGGCATAGCTGAGAAGGAACGTTCTGTTTGAACTTCTGTCAGCCATCCAGCATGTGCTGCTGTTGTGTTGCTGCAGGTTGAAGAGCCGCTCTGTGTGTTACAGCTGTTACTCATGGACTCAACAGTCACACAACACACTGAGTGTAATTCAACCCCGCGTCAATCTTCCAGCCCTCCCGCTCATCTACTACAAATATTTGACTGGATTCTACTGCTCTCAGGTCACTGCGTTTATCACAAAGATTGTCTCTCCTCTACACATCATCTAGTATGGAGTATAAAAGAAGAAGCTGTCAAACCAATAAACCGTAAGTTCATGTGTCATCACCTTATGGGAAATGTGTTTTGGAAGCTTTTATAGGGCACACGTCTGCTTCAGGAACTTTTTAGTACCTGTGTTAAAAATACAGTCCCAAGCTGCTGTGTGGTCTTGCCATGTTCTTGTATTCAGGCTTTTGTGGAGCTCCACCGGTGTCACCATCATAGTTCCAAAAGTTCTCATCATCTACAAGTGAGAGAACATCAAAACACTCTGTTATTCATCCAAAGAGGCATGAGGAACCCATGAGGGAATGTTTCTTGAGGCCTGGACAACTCGTAAAACGTGATGCATCTTAGTTTTGGTGAACTCAGTGAACCGCTTGTAGTTTTGCATCTTTGCATTGCCAAACCCCAAATGTAGCTGTATCAGAAAAAGCTCATCCACATCAGAGTTTGCCCGGTTTTCAGACACACTGAAAATTCACTGATTCAACTATTAGATTGGGTTGAAGGGACGATCAGTTTACCGTCTTTATGGCCATGATGAAGTTCATGGCTTCCTCGCTGATGCTTTCCAGCAGAAGACCGAAACGTTTGTCATAAAGCACGTAACAAATGGCTGTAAAGACGAAAAGACAAAGAAACGTTAAATACATTTCATAGATCATGGACCATTTTGTACTAATTTATGATGTGACTCTGAAACGTTATGTAACCCAATAAATCATGACTGAAACTCAGCAACACTGTATAGCCAAAACTTGGTTATTTATGAAAGGATGGTGCTTCCTCCACACAAAATGTATATATTTTATATGAATATAAGCTCATAAACTCACTTTCAAAGGACCATTTGTTCAGTTCAAAGTACAAATCGCTGATCTGCCCGTTGACATGCGCACTTTTAATCCTCTTTATCAAATCGGCTGAAACCTTGAAGAAGGGCAACACATAATCATTCACAAGTGAACGAAACTCGGGTGTCGTGTATGTGAGGACTGAACGTCCTGAAACACTCACTTCGTTGATTTTGCCGTCCAGTTTCATCACTTCTCTTGGTTTCATGAGCTTCTGCTGAAACGCGCTGCGCACTCGCTGCCAGTCCTTCCCCTCCCTGCAAAAGTGTTTCATTTCATAAATGTCGTGAAAACTGAAATCCAGCGTGCAGTTGAGATGAACGGCCATATTTACAGTATCAGCAGCCCGTAAGCCTCGTCTCGCATGTCTCTGTAGGCTTTCCATGGTTTGATCTCCAGTCTCTGAGGATAGCTGCTCTCCTTCCTGTAAAGCGCCTCCAGTAAACACGGAGCGCCGATGTGAACCGACTCAAAAGAACCGAGTTTCATCCGGAAGACCTTCCCAAACTTCTTATGGTAATCGATCTGATTAAATACAAGATCAATACAATACAATGCAATGAATACAGTTATAACGTAAGCTATAAAAACGAATAATATCTAAATAAATGTCAGATATAAATTAAAATGCCAGCTAATAATAAGAGCGTTTCCATTAAGTAACATATCCACTATATAATAGTTCATACCAGAGCTTCGTGTTGTCTTGTCAAGCCTCCTTTCCGAAGCAGCTCGATCAGGCTGCCGACCAGCGGCCAGCTGGTCGGTCCAGGGATGCTGTCCAGGCTGTGAGCGCAGGGCGCGCCGGGCGCAGCATCCTTCGGGTCCAGCACGCACACTGAGGAGGTGGTCTTACAGTGCTGAAGCCCCACAGACTTCCTCTTCAGCAGCTCCAGAATCTGGGGAGCTTTCTGGATCTGCGCTCTCATGTTTACGCGTGCGTTCAATGGTTTGCGTAAAAGCGCTCCTGAAGTTTCTCTTGATGTCTTGCATCTCGCCACAATATATATACCCTTGTCCGGGGTATCTGGGCAGCACACGGGGACCAATCAGGAATCTCGTGTGGAGGTCGAGCCCACCATTCATGTATAGCGCGTAAATGACCCCGCGTAAACCGAGGAAGTGCCCTGGAGCGCGCTGGATAAATAAACATAACGGAGGTGACGCGGTTCGCTTTAAACTGCACAGCCTCCTGAGACTGAACCAGCCCTAACTCCTCTCTCTCCGTCCCTCTCTTTAGTCAACACTACAACCACACTTCGCCAATTGCGTAAATATTTGCAGAAGAGTTATTGTGCACACTAGTGGCCAAAGGCGCGCAGCTTTTGCGCACAGCTGTTTGCATTTGCGCACTTGGGCACCAGAACAGAACAGCGCCGTGGAACTCCATTGAGAATCTCTATATATCTATATATCTCTACATATCTTTATTATGGGCCATTTGACTTTTTCACATCCTTACAAACGAATAGTTTTATGGTAGTTTACACATAAAGTCCATTATCTTTATTCAACAAGATTATAGCTTGACATTTAAGTCTGTGTATAAGAGAACGTGTCATGGAAACTAAGAATTGAATAAAGATTTGTTTTCATAATTTTATATGAATTATAGCATGTCACACCACAGGACACTGCTGGGAATTTTATGTCAGATGCAGCTAACAGGGAAACATTTGTGGAACAACATTCTCCGAAAGTTCTCTCAACGTTAACAAAAACATTCTTGTTGTAATGTTAGGAGAACTTTTTTACATTATATATTGTATATCAGAAACGTTATTGTTAAGTAGGTAGTGGAATGTTTTAAAAATGTTACATAATAACATTGAATAACGTTCTTATAACAAAGCAACAATGTTACTATAACGTCTACAAAACTGGATGTTTTGAATGTTCTGGAACTTTTTAAAAAAAACATTTTTACTCTTTGTGTTACTGAATGGAAACATTAGGGAAATGTTCTTACAACCTAAAATTGTTAGCTGGGAATGCTCATTGCTGTGGTATTTAGAAATGATAGTAACTATAGTAAGTTTCTGTAGGGGTCCAGCATCCGGACCATGTTGGCAATGTGTGTACTGTATGACCCATTAGCAGAGGTAAGCGAGTTGTCCAGTACACTGTGTGTGATGTACAAACATCACCTTACATTTGAACTCAAGCCCCTCTGGTAATCCCAAGCCATGTTAATGACATAGTATAGTTTTACAAAAGTAGAGATATGTGGTACAGTAAACATGTTGACTCACAGCACACAAAGATCTTGTTTAAATAACCTTGAACCCGCTGCAGTGAGTGCTGGCTGGTGACCAACAAGCTGTGTATGCCATAGTATTCAACAAGCATGTGTCCACAAAACACATACACACACACACACAGAGGCGTGATAATAGTTCTTATCTTCTGAACCTCCTCACACAAATCTGTGGATATCAAGAGATACAGTAAAACATGACTGGGCCAATTATGAGCCTTTTTACTAGTGGGGAAGTTAAAACCACTGAAAATGTCCTCTTAAGTTAGTTTTGGACATGTTTCACTATATTCAAAGCTAACAATTTTGGGTTGTAAGAACATTTCCAGAACATTTTCATTAAGTAACAAAAACTTCCAGGAACGTTATTAGTTATCGAATGGTTTTAACTAGATTCTTCTGAAAATATGATTGGTTGTGCTATGACTAGTTTGTTGTGGGTATCTACCTGGGTGTTGCTATGTGGTTGTTCTGAATGGTTTTTAGGATATTATGAGTATTTACTATGAGTATTAATGAGTATTCATGGACATAAATATTACTGTTTATTATGAGAAGTAGGAATAGTGATATTAACAATAACGCCTGATTAATATTGAATTATATTTTAATACGTTTTTTACCGCAAATGTGTATGCCTCACGAACCCTTTGAACTTAAGGGTAGCTTACAACTTGCACACGAAGTGAACCAAAACTGATGACTCCAGCTTGTACGACCCCGACTCATGCTGGGTTAAAGAGTTCACTGACACACACACGTTTACTTATCTGTCTAAATGGGGACATTCTGTTCTATATATTCTGTAGACTATTGTTTTTACACACAGCTAGTTATAAGCTATAACACTCTACAGAACACTGCATTTTTACAATTTCCAAAACTTATATTTTTATAAAAAAATGAAATATATTTTATAAAAGGTTTTACTCAGATTTGTCAGGTATAAATTTGTCCCCAGTACATGGTTAGACACACACACACACAGATGGAGTTTATGAGAAGGCACGCGCTTTAGAAGATTAATCTCAGCCATTAATGTGCTAATTGCCATAAAGAGGCCGTTATTTGAACATTAAAACTATATTGTCCTACTCATCTAAATTCCCAGACTCTCTAAGCAGATTTTCCAGCAGCATCATCCCTTTTCTCACGCCGAGGGACAATCTTAACAGTCCTGCTGCATAATTAGGTCATGCATTCCACAGGGCATCAGTGTGTTGACACAGTTTGTGTGTGTGAAGTGTAAAACATTCCTGTTATCATATCAGCGCTAACTTGAGTAACTAATCTAATCCGATACAACCGTTTAACTGTCAATGTACAGTGTGTTACGCTGTCTTTGATACTGGTTTACAGATGTCATTGGCAATGGAACAACCCCGGGTACCTCTGCAAACCCACTAACCCTCACTAAAGTTTTTCTTCACAAACATTTACAGGGCTGCTAACAGCTTAAGTGAAGTCAACACACCTCTACTAACACATACACATACGACTTAAAAGCCTTAATTAAATGAATAATATGAATTTATTTCATTGAACAATTGTTGTAAATATTTTTGTATGAAAAGTAAAGTGTAGCTCTGTAGTGGTCGGAAAGCAACACAAAAATGACTTTTTTTGTTTGTAACTAAAAATGATTTGAGTTTGTAAGAACGTTTCTGTAATGTTTCCATTAAAGTTTTTTAGACGCTGAATCAACATTATTGGTTGGTTAAAAGAATGTTATCCAAACTTTTTAAAACTCTGTAACGTTTTTAAAGTATTCCGCTAAAACATAAGAATTTTCTACTGACGTTACTGCAAGAATATACCACAAACTGGTGAGCTTATAAATCCAGTTATCCAATGCAGGTCTGTTTTCTTCCTAATACACACTGTTCTACTTTTGCACAGCCTTGAGAAAGGGTTACAAATGAGCCAATAGATCAACGGGTGCGATCAATAGCAGTTCTCCAAATCAGCCTCTTTTATTTGCATATTTAAGAGAGCAAACGTGTACCCTCGCCTGCCAGTTTGTGCTCATCTCGTGCCCGCATGTTCAAAGCATGCTCAAGACTTTTGACAGTATATAAGTAATAAGTACAATGTGTCCCAGATAAACTAATTATGTATTAGTTACAAATGATGTAACTAATACATAATAATTATGTCTTTGTGGTTTCCCAGCTAACAGGGAACCTTCTCAGAACATTGGCTAACATTCTCTAAAAGTTATCACAAAAAAGTTCAATATCAAGTTTTTTCAAAAACGTTATACTTAAGTTGTCAGAGGAACAGTTAAGAACATTTTTCATACTTTTTCCTGCAATGTTTTAATAACATTCAGAACAGCATTTTTAACATTTTTGTTACTTAATGTTAGGGAATTGTTCTACAACCTAACATTGTTAGCTGGGTTGAACTTTAGATAGACCAAAGACAAAAGTATAGATGTCTTATATTATACTGATGTCCTATATCTATATTATTATTGTTTATCTATATTAGGTTTTAAAGAACTGATGCTGAGGTGTTGACAGTGTTAGTCGAGCCCCGTCCCCCAAAACAACTTTTTATAATCCTTTCAGCACCCAACAGATGCAGGACATTTATTACCGCCACACGTCTTCTGCATGGGACATTAACACGTTCTGCAGAGTTTTCAAATGTTTGTGAAGAACTCCGTCTGCCCATTTCTGACGTCACTCAAGTGATTGAGTGATTGATCAGATTTTGTCATGACGGGTGTTGTGTTAATGGCAATTGACGATCATTTAGAGTAAATTATTTGTTATCTTTGTCATTTGGCTGACATGTATCAGCAGTCAGTGTTTACTGGTGGCTTTATATTTCTCTGGCCTTGCTTATGTAAAGACACATTGAGTGATGTAGTAGAGTGATGTGGAAAGGAGACTGAATATCTATGCGTGTCTTCTGTAAACCAGTACAAAAACCAACTTTGTTGAACCTTGTCGTTTTGATGCATAACACATTGAAGTTGTGTATATGATTGTGTATAAACTTGATACACTGAATCACACCTTTCTATAGAAGAAAATGTCTATGATTTATTGCTTTTAGGACCAAAGCAGTTGCCTCTACACTCCATAATCTGACCTCCCTTCTCCTCCAGAGTTTCAGAAGAAGTCTCAGCAGCGTCTCAGACTGTGCTCAGAGTTTCCTAGATACCAAAATCTGTTTAACTGCTGTTAAAAGTCTGAATGTGAATGTAATTCTACTAACATTACAGCAAGAATGTTTTGGGTAACTTTGAGAGAACTTTTAGAGAATGTTAGCGAATGTTCTGCAAATCTTCTGTTAGCTGTGTTGTATCAAGTTTTATTTCTCAGAATTTTATGAGAAACATCCAAGAACCATCTGAGGACTTGAGTATGTATCATTGGCTATGAAAGACAACCTCTAAGCCACCTCTGTGTCCTCTTGAATGCCTTTGTTAAAATACACAACATCCACCCTGTTGAATGCTGGGAATTAAAATAGGTTGTTTTCATAATGGACAGCTGTTTGCCTGTTTATAAAGCATCTGACCACTCTAGCTGACCTATAGTGTACAACTATAGCGGCAAAACATCCCAACACGTGACACACTGTTTTGATTTTCATTTTACGATGTGGAACAGGATGTGTAGTACTTACTGAAGTATTCAGTACTTACTGAAGTATGTTAAAGGCATTCATAACAAGGTGTCCCTGGCGGCAGTTAAACATATCTGTTTTATTTGACTGTAGTGCAGAAGCAGTCCCCGGGCTACACTTTCCCCATCAGGGTTTTTATCAGAAGAATTCACGCTCATAAATTTGGTGCTGCACTTAAAGGGCTCGAGGAATCTGATGTCATTCGAGAAAACTCACAAAAACAACCACCTCGAAAATAACGGGTTTGGGCAGGTCATGCGTCAGTCACAGAGAGAAATGCTTTATGCTGCTTTATGCTGCATTGAACAAACTAAAGATTAACTTGTTCCTAGTTGTTTTAGGTTATTTTAAAGCTGGTTTTGTCTTATTGTAAATCATTTTAAGAGATATTGAGGCCTCAATGAAATTTTTTTGAGATCCCCTAGTGGGCCCTGAACCCCCGGTTGAGAAACTCTGTACTAGAAGCTGCAGGCCGTAAAGTACGATCACAGCCGAGTCGATCTGGCCAACGGCTGAGGCGAGTTAAGGGGCTGGTCAGTACTACTAAACAACAGACCAAGATGGGTCAAGGCTGACTCTATAGCTAACAATGTTAGGTTGTAGAAACATTTCCATCATTTTTCTATTAAGTAACATAAACATTTTCAAATGTAACTTTGAAAGTTCTAGAAACATTCAAAACAACCATTTTTTTTCAACATTTCTGTTGAGTTTTTAACAACTTAAAAATGTTTTTGAAACATATATAAAACGTTAAAAAAGTTACGGCAAGACCATTTTTACTGCAAGAACAACTTTAAGAGAACTTTGAGAATGTTAGTCTAGCAGTAGATGTGTGTGTGTGTGTTTGTGTGTGCCAGAGCTCTGTTATAAGTGCTGAACTCCAGCAACTGCACAAGCAGTGAATCACCGTCGGCTGGGAAAACGCACTGAATGACCTGTTCCAGCATCTCACTCTCATTTTATAGGTCTGTTTTTCCCATTACACTTTCTCAGTGTTGAAATGGATCAGATCTCAGATGTTCAGGTGAGTGAACATCAGCAAAACGGTCTAGGTCACATTTCCTCCCAAAACCAAAAATAAGACAGATTTTGCCTAAATAATTAAAACATTTTTAGGTAATTAAGATTTTGGATCATTATTTTGATAATGATTAAGTAGACACATTCTTTTTGTAATGCCTCCAACATTTTACATTTTTTGTGTAATTTACATTATTCCTGAACACACATCAAACATTAGGAGCATCCATAATTCCTGTATTAGAGGAATTTTCTGCTGTATTAACACAATTGATTTTAATACAATGTTTATACATTTAAGCAAAACATAATTTCTCCTTTATTTCTTTAGATTCTGCGGTGAAGTCTGGCCTGGACATGTTTTCAGAAGGTTTTGTAGGAGTCACCCAGTTGCTTGAAATAAAGGTGTATTTTGTATGCCCTTCTGAAATTGTTTCCAGGGAAACAGAAATATTCATAAATTGAATTAATAGTGCCTTTCATAAATGTTGTTTTTTATTTTTTATTTATTTTGCCTTTCTGTGGCCATCTCTGTTTGAAACATAAAATTGCAGGTTACTTTACATACTTTTCACTATGTATGTTGAAGTCAAATGAAGCCAAACCAACATTTCCTGGGAAATCAGACCCGACAGCTTAAATTATAAATCACTATTATAAACATACTGTTGTGAATCGATGCAAGTTAAGGAGATCATGTTAAGCACTGATCTGTACTTGCTCAATAACTGATTTTTGTTTGTTTTTAACTCCCCTTAAAGTTACGGATTGCAGTTTTAATGGTCTTTTAAGCATAACAGAAGCTTATTCATAAAAATGATTATAAAAGGTTTTTTAATCTAATGTTTTACAGTACTGAAGGTTGTTGGGTTGTCAGTCCGAGATTACACACCTGTGGTGTAAACGCATGTGTGTGCATGACATGATAACTGCTGTATCACAAGTCATGTCAACCTCCTGACCCTTGAGTGCAACGAGGGCATGCACGAGAGTGAGTGAACTGTGTCACTGTTACATGTTGCTAGCCTGCAGCTGCGTAATCAGTGGCGCCTTGCAGCTTCCCCAGTTAACAGTTTTAAGTTGTAAGAACGTTCCCCTACGTTATGTTTCCCCTAAGTAACAAAAACAACAAAAATGTTATTTGTTATTATATATTATATAAGTTTTAGAAACATTCAAAGGTCCTGTTTTTTACATGTTGTATTAACGTTATTGCTTGGTTAGAAGAATGTTATTTAACATTTTGTAATTCTGTAACATTTTTAAAACATTTCTTTAGCAACATAAGTATCAAGTTTTTAATTTACATGGTATATAACATTAGGAAAGCATTCTACTAACGTTACTGCAAGAATGTTTTTGTAATTTTGAGAGAACTTGAAGAATGTTAGCCTATGTTCTGAGAACGTTCCCTGTTCGCTGGGTCCACATTGCTGTGTTTCTGTTTCCTCAAGCTCTGACTCGGTCTGGACTCTGGAACACACTAGACTTTGTAGCCATAAACTTGTTATGCTGAATGGTAGATGACACATAAGTCCAGAGTCAACAGCCAGGTTGAATGTGTGCGGGTTGATGAGTTTGTGCGCATTACAACCTCATTATTAGTGGACATGTTATGTTTGATGGTCAGTTGAAACTTTTCTCTTAATTCATTTTTAGTGGTCAGTGTTATCTAGTGTTGATACAGCTGTTTTATTGTCTTTTACTGAAGCAATAAGACCGACAAATATACAGAGGTCCAAAAATGAATTTCTTTAGATTGAGAATGTTGTTTATTTTTAAACAATATTAATTAAAAGATTATTAGATAACAGTTTTAGTAACTCATTATGAAAGTTTAACAAAACTTTAAAAAGTCATTCTTAACACTGTTGACACATTTTCATTTTAATAATTATATTAATATTCATTTTATTATGTAGTTTATGTATACAGTAATGTATCTGATGTTTACTTTTACTTCATTACTATTATTATAAATTGTTTCATAATAACAGATTTCAAAACAAAATTATTCAAAACATTTTAGCAGCAAATCTGCTAACCTGTTGGCTATTTATGTCATAAGTTAATAATGAATGTGACAAATAAACATTTGAAAACATTGTCAGCGTTCAAAACGTCATTGCTTGGTTATAAGAATGTTTCAAACGTTTCTAAATGCTATAATGTTTTTAAAATGTTCCACTAACAGCTTAAAAATAACAAATAACATTCCGAGAACATTCCCTGTTAGCTGGGTATGTGGTATTGATATCATATTGCAAATGGTGGGCTTAACACGACTGTAGATGTTCATGTGATGGGTCACAGGGAACGCTGTGCTCTGGAATAACACATCCAAACATTCCTGTATGAGTGTTAGGAATGATCTGTCAACAGTAACTGATCAAATACATGCTGAGCACACGACCTCTCTGATCTGGGGCAGGTCGTGTTTAGCAGATTCTCTCTTTATGTGTTGAACCCTGTGACACAAACTCAAAGTCAAAGGCTGCAATGACAACATGTGCAGACTGCAGGTAACAGAGCCAAAGGGTCAAGGGCCGTATTAAAAGAAGAAGGTTGCTAAAACAAGTTATTTAGATAAGCTGGTGTAGTTGGGGCAGGTTGCAGCAGATGGCAGCACTGATCTTCTGAATATTCTGAGTTTTTTCTGCTTATTGCTTTATTTGTATTTGATCTCTTTAACTGTAAATCTTGCTTAACAAATTCTTTCTTTACAAATTCATTGTTTTCTCCCATGTCACTAATAGCCCCAACAGTATTGTTTTGGCCACACGGTGGCGCTGTAATATGACTTATATAGTCATATAGATCCATTCTACTGAATCATATCTGAACACATACATAACATTTGATGAATTTAAACCTGCAGTTTTTTATCAAATAAACGTTGTGTTGATGAAGATGCGGCTGGATAAATCTGTTAAACACAGACTGTTAAGAACTTTACAAAGTTCAATTGCACCCCAAGTTAATATTTCTTGTTCTGGTTTTAGGGTGAAATATTACTCAGACGTTTCTGTGTGAGATTCTGTCAATAATCAATCAGTGTCGCTTTAAGAAGAATTGAGAATGAAATTAATTTATCTTTATTCTATTATAAGCAGGAACAGATCAACAATGAAACCTTATATACAAATCATAGCAAAATAAAAGAGATTGTGTGAAAAACACATGCAGGTCAGACAGCCACCACACGGGTGATGTACGATCAGGCCATACAGTTTATATAAACCTCAGCACAGTAAAGAGACATGAAAGAAATATACATCCAGTACCACACCACACAGACACAGAGAGAGAGAGATCTGGCTGCAGACACATTAGTGCAGGAAGAAACAAAGTTAATATGATTGTGTTTTTGTATCAGTAGATATTTTACTACTTGTAACAGTATTTTGGGTATTTTGGTTAATTTATTTTGAAATCCCTCCAGGTTGTTCAGCATTACACTAGCTGTATTTAAAGTACTTTGTACTCATAAGAAGATGTGGGGTTAGTTTAGCTGCTATTTCAGTATGTTTTATCTTCATTTTTTAATTCATTTTAGATCAGTGAATTTAAATCCATTCATTGCTTTACTCTGGTGCAATATTTAATATATCAATTTAAAACATTATTTATTCTTCATGAAATATTCATTCAAATCATTTTTAATAACACTAAAATATCATGTTGACTGTCTTCACTCACGTTTTTGTGAAAATGTTTGAAATTTCACAATTTAGGGCATCTGCAACTTATCAAATATTACTGCAGTCTGCAAGTATACACTGTATACTGTTCTTTATACATCTTTCTTTGCAGCGATAAACATTTCCAACAGTAGTATGCATCACTGTTATCACATGTCCTCATTGTGTGTGAGTGGTGCCTAATTATCTTCTCCTAGGTAACATTTTTAGGTTGATTCTGCACTTCTTCAGTTCAAACAATGAATTAGGCGCATTGTATTATGGGATATGAGACCGCACACAGTGGGATCACATTACTGTGTATTCTGCCCATTTAGGCAAATATAGTAGGTCATACAGACATCGTTGCATACAGGCAGTACACTTGCTGAACATAGTATGCATACTGCATACTAGAAATAGTATGTCAGTCCTATATCAGTATGCTAAACCGAACATAGCCAATCACTTTTATCTTTTCAAATCTTTTACAAATCTTAGATTGCTCTTGTTTTCAGTGCAGTGTTAAGTGTTAACAGAAAAAAATCAAAGAAATGAAGCTCGTCTCAGGAGGAAAGCAAGAAAAAGACAAAAATGTTTGTCTTGGATTGATCTGAAGCAAGCATTTCCAGTAAAACTGCCACTCCCAGCTGATTGGTCCTGCAGCTCTCGGCTTGGTCATGTGACTGCTGTCAAGCACACACGTCAGAGGTGCAGCAGGACACAGACGGACTGGAGTGTGGACCAGCACATGCTGCCCTCTAGAGGTAGTCCAGCTCAAGCGCATGACTCAACGCCTCCAGGTCAGCCCGGCACGTCACTCTCCAGAATGGCATGTTCTTCTACACGACACGAGAAGGTAACATGTTTTAAATTAAAGCCATCCTGACAGCAATCACTAAGTGGTCTAAATATTTATATAAATAATATCTGTGGAAGGCACTGGACCATAAAATGTTTGTCCAATCATTGCATTCAGTCCGAGTCAGTGTAACATTTTTAATAGATTGTTCTTTGCTGTCACTCGTACCTTCTTTGCCACTGCTTCCTCCTCTACACCATCTCCCACGACCACATACACAGCTCGCCGGCCGAACCTTTGAGTCACACGCTCAAAGCAGCTTTCTTTACCTGCAAGATTTGCACAATGTTCAAAAAATGAGTCTTTAACTTTTACTCTGATAGAGAGCAACAATCACTAACAGAACGATTATAGAGACCATAACCTGTTTTGGTGGCACTGTAGATGTTTTCAATAGGAAAAGCTGCTCCAAGACCGTAGAGCAGTACTTTGGAGAGGGCTGGAATAAGCTGTGTGGTGGTGACCATCACATTTACACAGTTCGGCCTGAAGAGGAAACATATAGGACACTTAATGATGACAATTTTGTCATCATTAACTCTTGTATATAATTTAAAATAATGATTTATATTTTGAGATCGGGTTGTCGGGTTGGATTTCCCAGAAAATATTTCCCAGAGAAATATCTTGGCAAATCAAGTGCTAGTAATCATTGTTACACTAACAAGGTCGTATGTTTGCCAAACTCATTGTGTGTGATTGACACAAACTGTTGTAACTGTTGTATATCACAAGTCTAAAGCAATTTTCCAGGTTATCAAGAGCACTCTAAAAACCTCCAAAACATCTGCTATAATATAATGAATCACTGTCTATTATATTATAACAAATCATTTTGTTGCCTTCAAACAAACGTATTTTGTTAGGATACACAGCTAACTTTTGAATGACAATTTATTCCCACCTGTATTGAGTTTAACCTGGAATATCCCTTTAATAGACTGCAGTAACTGATAACTCAACAATGAGGATGTGCTGGGACGTCTCACCTGGAGTTGATGAGAGCGAGAGCTTTAAGGGCATGTGTGAGCCACAGATCTGTCAGAACCTCCATCTCCCGTCTCAACTGTAGCCACTCCTCTCGCTTCGGACTGCCCAACAAACCTACAGTACACACACAAAGCACAAAACAATATAAAACTGTGCTGTCTAGTTCTGTTCTGTCCTGAGGAGATGTAGTTTTGTGAAGGAGGAGACGTTGATGTTTCTGATGAAAGATTATGACAGATAAAATTGTTTTGAATTGAAGCTGTTGAAAGCGCTGTGTTCTCCGCTCACCTCCGACGTTGTTCTTGTACGTGTTGTAGATCTCTTTCACCCTGCGATAACGAAAGGCGAGTTTCCTCATCCAGTCCACCCCCCCATGTACACCGGAGCCCAGACAGAGGGAGCCCCCACCTGCTGGGCTCTGGAAGCCGTCTGTGCCAAAGTTATAAGTACTGCAGGTACAGACACATACGGTAGCTTTCAGAAACGACTCAAGTACATCAATGTGTCTGTTGACACTCATAATATCATATAGTTTGGAACCTGTCTGAGCTGTCATTATGAGCAATGTTTCAGTTCTTCAGAAATTTTAATTTTGTGTTCCACAGAATTTTTTTTTAAGTTACAGAATTTAAAATATTTAAATAATGTTCTTAGAACGTTTAAAATAACATTAAAACAATAACATGTTTTTGTTACCTAATGGAAACATGAGGGAAATGTTCTTAAAGCCTACAATTGTTAACTGGGATGCTCTTAATAATGTGATTAATGTCCATCATGACTGAAAGTCTGAAACCAGTGTTTAAACCATGATAAAAACTAACCTCTGTATGTTAGAAGTGTGCTTTTATTTGAAGAAAACAATATCTTTACAGCATGTAATTCAGTTCATTTGGTTAGGAATTCTCATGTTCTCACTCTTTGATAGATGAAGGGAAGTCACACTCTACCTCAAGTCCTGCCCATTGTCATCTGAGGCCACATCGTCGATGTGAACTTGGTCACATTCCTGGGAAATGAAAGGAAAGCAGATACGTTTCAGGTGGATATGTTACAGCCCAGTAAAGTGATGTACTGTGTATAGACAGATTCATCCTCTGCCCAGCCTTGGGGGAACGACAGAAATATAGAAATATTCAAAATCCAACAACAAAAAGGCAAGAACAGGCTACTAAGACTTAAGACATTCAGGCACCTTTAAAGGTAAAGGAAAAACAGGATTGTAGACAGCGCAACATCTTAACCCGATACTGGATGCTAATGAACGCCACACATCAGCTGTATGCTAGTTTTTATCTTGGCTAGGTTTGCACTTCGCACTGCCAAAATACTATAATTGCTGTGCCGCCCTATTTATAAAAACAACATCTGGTCTTTAGCTGAGACGATTTCCTTGTTTTCTTCTTCAAATTGTTTTAGCAAAGCTTATCGCCGCTTTCAAATCTGATAATAAATTTGGGTTTGTGTAGACTTTTAGACTGAATTACACTAATCAGTGCAAAACAATGACTCAGTCTTAAGTATTTATTCTTAAGTACAAAACATTCTTTTTATTTTATGTCATGGTCAGGATCGCCCATTCTTAAATTACTGTAACTGTGGTTACTAAACCATAACCGGCACTGTTTTATATGCCATAGGGAACGTTCTTTGAACGTAGGCTTATGTTCTCTCAAAGTTCTTTCAAAGTTATCAAAAACATTCTTGCGGTAACTTTAGAAGAATGCTTTTTTAAATTAGATATATCAAAAATGTTATTAAATGGTTTAAATGGAACATTTTAAAAATGTTGCAGATAAAAAAGTTTGAATGGCATTCTTATAGCCAAACAGTAATGTTAATAAAACATCTAAAAAACATGAATTCCGTTCTGCTAGTAACCAGATAATCAGTTATTCATTTCAGTTCATTTTTCTGTGTCAGGTCAGTGTAGCTGATTAATTAAAGAACAAAATGAGCAAATGAATCCATCAGTCGTGTGGATTTCTAAGCTGGTCGCACCTCTGCAGTTTTTTGCCTGCAGCCACTTCCTGTTCTTCAGCTGACACATTTGAGCAGAAACACACGCAGTGGATGAATGCTGAGAGAGGCCATTGACTGTATGAGGGCAATTACAGAGAAAATGAGGGACGGGTCTGTCATTACAATCCACTGGAGTAAATAATTCTGTGTTTCCTCCTCCTCTGAGCTGCTGTTTCACCCCAGGACAAATTCTCTTTTCAGTGACGGCCACACACCCGTAATTAAACATTCAAATGTTGTCAAGGGTTTAGCACTGCTTTGTTCATACAGAGGTTAAGCCGAGGGCTCACAAAACAATGACCTGGCATATATTCAGTCAGATCATAGAGTTAAGAGAAACACCGCTCTTACATTCTCTAAACGTTCTCTTAAAGGTATGAAAATTGTTAACAGAGATTTTTTAATGTTGTACATCTTTATCAAAAATGTTATTAAATTGTTAATGGGACATTTTACAGAAACACGTTACAGAAAAAAGTTTTGATTAACGCTCTTATAACCAAGATATACCACTTTAATAAAACGTCTGAAAATCTGGATGTTTTGAATGTTTCTAGAATTTTAATTTTAACTTTAATGTAAACTTCCTAAAAATGGTAGCTGGGAACTCGAATAATGAAAGCTGTGTGTGGCCCAGCAGTTTGACGTACAGTGAATTAAAACAATTGATTTCGCACCTCCAGGTCGTTGAAGAAGAGGCGTGAATCTGCCAGATTGAAGATCATCTCTTCCATCCACAGCCCCAGAGAAACTGCTTTGGCAGAGTCCTACATCGAAAGGTAACAATCACGTCCATTTAGTTTTCATACCGTTTGGAGCTGTTCACAAGAGTGACAACTGATGGTTCTTTCATCTTTGAGTAGCAGCATGCGGTACAACAGGTTTCTGTCGTATATGAGTGCTAATCACTCAGCACATTACCTGTGACAGCGGGCCTAATCACAAATGTGTCAAACTTTAAACTCTTTCTTTTTTCTGTTCTCTGTTTACAATGTCATGGAAGACGTGCTAGCATTAGCTGAATCGTGTGTGCTGCTGTTCTGTGCCTGACTGCTAGCGGCTAACGCCTCCGCTTGGCTGGTACCCAAGCTTCAGGTGTCAAGCAGAGGTTAGCGTCACATTAACTCAGTCTCTTCCTCTTTCACCTGATCATTGTGAGGGAATAGTGCAGCTACAGAAGATGATAAAGGGTTTTTCTGCTTTAATTAAGATAATTACCCATACCCAGAAAGCAGGGAACGTTCTCACAAGTTATCAAAAAGTTTATGCAGTAATGTTAGTAGAACTTTTTAATAACATTTTGATATATCATGTTATACTTAAGTTGGTAGTGAAACGATTCAAAAACTTAAATTCAACGACAGATTAAACAGAATTAAACAATGTTTGAAAAACCTTCCACAAACCAAACAGTAACGTTAGTATGTCTAAAGAACTGGATGTTTTCAGGAACATTCAAAATAACATCGTTAGCTGGGCAAACATTTTGTGCAGCACATTTAAAAAAGAAAACACTGAAATGATTGTTTATACAGAAGCACTTGTGAGAGGGAACGTTTAGTGGTGAGGGTGGGAAAACGGGTTTGTACCTTTCCAAAGCGTGTGGAAAAAGTCCCAGTGAGGAGCGAGTGGAAAATGATGATGGTTTCATCCAGATCCCAAATAAACACTCTCTGCAGACACACACACACACACACACATCATGAGTGCAAATCTAATCTGCTTACTGGTCAGGCAGTGTATTTACTCCACAACACTTCATATGATCTCACTGTTGTGTTTATGATAGCACATGCTGATAATTTTAGTCAGTTCAGCCTCGTTTCAGAGTTTATGAGCCAATCACAGCGCTGCTCTTTATCTCTTATCACCCCACATAAGGAGAATTCATGTATATTCCCACAGGTACCTTTGTCTTTACGCAAAGATATATATCATCTTTTTACTGTCTTTATACTGACAGGTTTCACTGAGTGTACAACCAGCAAAAAGCTTTGTTTTTATGAAGCAAGAAAGACACCAATTATATTTCATGTAAACAAATACCCGACTAACAGTTTTAGGTTGCAGGAATGTTTCCGTGACGTTTACACATTCACGTTCAAACATAAATGTATTAATTCTATAACTTTTTAAAATGTTCCACTGACGACTAAAAAATAACATTTTTGATTAATATGATATATAACATTAGAGAAACGTTCTGCTAACATTACTGCAAGAACATTTTTGATAACTTTGAAAGAACTTTTAGAGAATGTTAGTCAATGTTCTGAGACTGTTCCCTGTCACGGCTAGTTAAAAACAGAAATGACTTTTTCATGTTGTTAAACCTGTTGTAATGCACTATTAGATGTAAGAATTTTAGCACAGAATTATTTCAACTTCAGTGTGTTTCTCACGTGAAGTTTTCGTATTGCTTTACATGATTTGTAATTAAGTGTTTGAGACATAAACTTATTAATTATGATTTTTTTTATTTTATGGTTTTTTTTTGTCTTTTGCATGTTCATTGTACAGAAAACAGCAGATCAACAGACAAACTCATTTTGTGCTGAAATAAAATACAGGTCATGCCACTTTGAAACAACATGTAAATGATTAGAATTTAGTTCCTTCAGGTGAACTGCTTCTTTATATATCGTACATTACTCAACGTTTTCATTTGCATTGTTGACAGACAGTACTGCAAAACTCGCTGTTGGATGTGAAAGTAAATCTATGTGGCCAGATGAATGTTAATGAAAGATACTGTGTAAGAAACACCATGAAAGCTGGATCTGTACCTCAGTGTCAGAGTCCAGAGGAGGCATGGGGTCACTGGAACGCTTCCTGCCTCTCAGCTTCCCGTCTGAGCTGCGGCGAGCAGGCATGACTTCCAGCTCTTTCCCAGGAGTCGGGGGGCTCGTGGGAGCTTGGTACTCTCCTGTTAGACACACATACACACATTTACTTATCTGTCTCAATATGGACATTTCACAGAGGTGTATGTCTGCTAACACCTGTTAGACACACACAAACGTTAACTTATCTGTTTCAATGGGCCATTTCCTAGACTTTTTTATACACAGTTAGTTTAAACACTATAACCTAATCCTAACCCACACTCTAACCCTAACAGAAAACTTTCTGCTATTTTATATGATTTATAAGCTAGTTTCCTTATGGGGACCAAAAAAACGTCCCCAAAAGATCGACATTTACTGGTATTACTATAGTTGTGGGAACATTTGGACCCATAATGTGAAGTACCAGGACACACACACACCTAATGACGCGTCATGTAGGGACACAATCTGAATACCAAAGCAATTAGTTCTAAATATTGCATAATTTTGCATCATTTTTTGTTTTATGTTAAAAGTATTTTTTGATATTCAAATATATGTATAATATAACACCGAGCTATTTGAAAACCAAAGCAAATGTTCATAAATGTATATGCAGAACTTATATTATACATGTAGTATGTTTTATACGTACAGTGGTAACTATAAAAGTGTCACTTTAGCACAAGCTTCGGTCTCAAAATGTCTCACCATGGACGAGTTACCTGTGTGGGACTCTGGGCTGTGATTGGTGGATACAGCAGGATGCTCTGTGTGTTGATAAGGCATCGCTGTGGTGATGGCTGATGGTGTAAGGTTGCTGGTTGTGAGATACGGGCTGTTGTAGTGTGTGTTGTAATATGGGGAATATTGACTCTGACTGTAGCTCGAGTATGTAGAGAAGTCCTGATGGAAACAACAACATGAATGACTGAATGATAAAATGAATAAATTAGTCAATGAATTATTGAATGAATGAAAGTTCTACGAACGTTCAAAATATCCAGTTTAATATCTATATTTTTTAATATATTTTTTTCCCTATTTAGGGAACGTTAACTAACGTTCTGAGAACATTTCCTGTTAGCTGGGCTCCAAGGTGGTTGTATCGCATCACTTTGGCTTAGTGCTCCGTGATGCGATTTTTCTAATTTGACCCACCTGCTGTGTGGGACTGAATGGCGTTGATCCCACAATTCCATTTCCTTGAAAAATTCCAGAAGATATGCTTCCACCTGGAAAAGAAGCATATAGCTTTAAGAGAACGCTCAGAGACACTCACTGAAAGACCAGCTCCTGCACAAACACCCCAGCTAACAGGGAACATTCTCACAATGTTGGCTAATGTTCTTTAAAAGAAATCTCAAAAAGAAGTTCTCTGAAAGTTATCAAAAACATTCTTGCAGTAATGTTAGTATAAGGGCAGAGCGGAGAGAAACAATCTGTCTCATCTGTCTACAGCCCCTGATCTCGGTCCAGTTTTCATTCCATCTCTCTTTCTCAATATTCCTGCTTGTTCTCTTTTGTAACCTGCCCTAGAGAAATGACTCTGTCAAAGTAGAGCGAAATCTCAGAGGAAGCAAAGAAAAAGTTATCAAAGTAACACAAAAGTGGGTTGAGAGAAAGCGGGCAGACGTTGAGAATGCACGTTTCAGTGTGCGGTGGTGAAATGTGAGGACCTCTGGCACTTGGAGAAGGGTTATTTATTTCATGCTACGGCGAGTCTCCTGTTGGAATTCACCAATAAATCAAACAAGACCGGCGAGATACAGCACAAGATGAGGTGAGCGAGTTTTCCCAGAGCCATTAGAAATCCATCCGTTTCATGAGCAGACAGTTTTACAGTAAATGATGTCTCAGGACACCTACAAATTAAAGTAAATCACTGTAATATGAAATAAATGATAATATCAGCTACAGCAGCAATAGGCTACTTAGACAGAGTTTGAATATCGTTCTTATAACCAAGCAATAATGTTAACACAACGTCTACAAAACTAGCCGTTTTGAATGTTCCTAGAACCTTTTAGAATAACATGTAAGAATAACATTTTAAAGATTTTTTAACATTTAACTAATGAAAACATAAGAATGAAAGGTTCTTAGAACCTGAAATTGTTGGCAGGGACGAGGCTGAATTAAAAATTGATGTTTTTTATTTTTCATGTCTCTTTAAAGAAGAATGCAGGCCTAACACCACTTCAACTTTGACCTTGACTGGGAATGGTCAATTTCACACTGCGATGGTAAAATCAAGACTGTGGGTCGATGTGGCTGCCGGTGGACTGAGGAGGGGGTGTGAGGATCTGACACTCGGTCACTCCCACCCAACAGCGTGTTATGAGGAGAGCGAGGAAAGGTTCTGACCCCCTGTGAGAGGAGAGAGACGCCTGACGCCAGAACCCCAGACCGCGAATAATGGAGAACAGGTGTGTGTGTGTTGGGGCTTGAAAATCTGTGTATATGTGTTTATGAGGAGTCGTTTCCATCTGACTAACTTAAAAATTCTACTAACGTTACTGCAAGAACATTTTTTGATAACTTAGAGAACTTTTACAGAACGTTGGCCAATGTTCTGAGAATGTTCCCTGTCAGCTGGAAAGTTAGTTTGTTTTTTTAAATGTTTGTTTAATTGCCACATTCCCGGTGATGAACTCCACTACCCACAATCCTTTGAAGAGATCCACCAATCAGAGAAGACTTCTAAGAGAATCTAACAATCAAACCAATTCACGATGCATCATTTTTACTTTTTTTAACTGACCAGTGAACTTTTGTTTGCAGTGAGAAGCGTTTGTGAGACTGACCGTGTGTGGAGTAACTGTACAGAGCTTGACCTGGTGGCGTTCCACTGAAGTTAGATGTGTAACCCAGTAAACTGCCTTGACCAGGTGAATGACTCAGTTCATCCTCTCTTTTTATATCTGGTTAACGAGAGAGAGAAGATATGACCAGTTAAAGCAGCTGTAGTATGCACTGTTTAGGAAAGTTTAAAGAGATTCTGTACTCACTGTAGTGTGTCATGCTGTAGCTCTGTGTAGGGTGTGTGTAGGGTGTGTAGTGACCTGCTGCCTGTAACGCAGGGCTGTACTGCGTCTGTCCGTATGCAGCCATAACTGTTCTCAGAACAGCTGATCTGTACAAGAAGTTAGTGTTAAGTAATTCAAGCTTTGTTATTTTTTTATAAAATACTGAAACTGTTAATAATTTTCCATTAACATCGTTTATGAAAACGTACAAAAGCGATTACACGAATTCATACAAATTTAAATAACAATAGTTATTACAAAATAGTTACGAATTGCCATGAGGTTGTGTTGCTAATTCATGCAACATAATGCAAAATATTTCTTGTAAATCATTTGAGAATAAATAGTTTGACCAACAGTTTGCACAGAAATTCTTATAATTCTTATTACTTTTCATTATTAATGTAAAGAAAAGTGTTTACTTTAAAACTCTAAATAAAAAAAGTCGCTCACCTGTGGTGAAACTGTTGCTTGATGTGTCTGTCTTGTGGCCCCTTTGAAGAAAAATGTATAATTTTAAATGATTTATACCAGAAAGGTTGCACACTACAGAAAGTGTGTTAAACACAAGCGATCAAGCGTGACGTTTATTCAGACCTGTGAATGAGGCAGTTTGTCGTTATACTTCTGCTTTTATACCATCAGCTGTCCTGAAAGATAACAGAAACACATATAAATCACTATAAATCACCTTGAGCAACAGCTCGTGTCCCGAGTCAAAAATGAAGATGTGCTCAGAACACAACATGAAAATGCTTAACCATGATGAAAACTGGTGAACTGACAACATTTTTTGACGACAAGGCACCTGTGGTTTCCTAAAGTACACATTATTAGAATTCTGATAAACAGTTAACAGTTGTTTGTTTAAACCGGCTCGGTCAGACTGTTCCTGGAACAGAACAATGTATAACCTGCTTTCTGAAGCTGCCATCATTTGGCACAGAAAACCACAAGCAGTGTGACAAGACAGAAAGGCAGCAAAAAACAACAAAGGATGGGGGAAAGGTCAACAGTTTTGTGCCTGAAACGAATGCAATGGAGCCGCCTCTGATCTGAGATCAGTTGATAAGAGCTGCTGATGTTAAGGTGTGTTGTATGTGTGCTAATGATTCTTAGCTAATGATTTTAGGTTATAAGAACGTTTCCCTGACACTTCCATTATGTAACAAAAACTTCACAAAAAAAACTTAAAAGAGTTAATTTTTTTAGATTATTAGTAAAGTTATTGCTAGATTATTAGAACGATATTCAAACCAATTATTTAATACTGTAACATTTTTAAAACGGTCCACTAACAATTTAAGAAAAATATTTTTATGCTAATATTTTTAGTTTTTCAGTAATTTATAGAATTGAAAAAAACATTCTAGTAACATTACTGTAAGAACATTTCTGAGAACTTTGTGAGAAGTTTTAGAGAACGTTTGTCAATGTTTTGAGAACGTTCTTGTTAGCTGGGACAGACAGTGAACTTTGAACCTTGTTGCCACGATCGCTCATGCTCACTGATGTACCCAGAGGAAAGTTTTACTTCTCACAGTTTATTCTTTCATAGTTCCAAATATAGAGTTTTGGATATTGTTTCATTCAAGTATATTTGTCTCAGATGCTTCTCCTTTGAAGAAACAGACACAGACATTTGTTGTCATACAGTTAAATATGTTGCTATAAACGTAATGTGGAGAGCCGAGTTTGAGATAATTTAGTCTTGGATGAATCTGAAGAGAAAGTTTGAGTTCATATTAAAATCTTTTACTTTTGATCGCAGACTTCGATATCCTGGCAAATCTGGACATAGTTTGAGACATGTGAGAGTGCGGCACATTATTCCACAGAAAACGTTTTTTAAACCCCTAAAATGACTTTAGTTTCTGTCTGATGTCATGAATTCCTCAAGCCCCTCCCCTCCAGACACCTAACTCCATTCTGGTATGTATTTATATTGAATGTAGTTGAATATCCTGTTTCACTCAGAATTACACCAAACAATGAACGTAAAATGGGTTGTTAACAATGTTTGGTTTAGACGTTGACTAGCCTATATGATAACCTCTGGAAAACTCTTGCATTATCAAAATATCTAACGTGCAACCTTCAAAACCTGAACCACAATTTGACAGTAAGAGCTGCACTTTTCTGACAAATATAAAACACAGAAATGTTGTCAACTTTTAAATGTCCACCAATTTGTTTCCCCCTTCGGTCACCTAAATCTGTCCACCAACAACACAGAGAGACACTAAACTGAAGTCCACAAGGACTTTAAAAAGAAGTAACAACGAGAGCTTTCACGCAGTCTTACAAGAGCAGGCATGTATTCTTATGCATTTTACATAACAGTTGAACTCAAACACATGCTGCAGTAAGTGAGATTAAAATCTTATTTTAATTAGACTGTCAGTTTAGACAGTGAAAAATGCTCGCTGTCTGCGGTCGGGTGGAACCGTACCGATGTTTAAAACATACAAAGACAATGTCTCATTAAAGCTCACTCTGTTTTCTCAGCAAACTGTTGCGACACTACTGTACAGACGTCTTAAAGAGGAAAACATATCATGTGGCGCATATCATAACGACGGAAAGGCTGGAATAATACTGAGTAAATGTGTTGTGAAGAAAAGATGCAAGATGAAGGTGAAAAATAAAGTATAACTTTTTGTAGCTGAAGAGTGTAATTTTCTGCCACCTTCTTCGTACAACCTTCTCTTAATTTGTTAGCTGGGAAGTCATATAGACTTTTTTGACATGATGGTGAGTAGATGATAACAAATTATCCTTTTAGCTGAACTGTCCAGAATTTAGAGTAAACACAAACAGACATTCTGTTGTTTTCAGATAATAGAATCACTAACACGGAGATCCATAAAGATTATTTTCAAACACCTGCTGATGCATCACAGATGGAGATCGAGAGAGGTCACAGGAGGTCAAAAAAATGTTTCCCAAGAAAATAAACATGTTTATGAGTCAAAGTCAGCAGGTGACAGCAGACGCGGAGACGGCAGACGCGGGGTCACCCTGCAGAGCTCTGACTTCCTGTGACGCTCTGTGTGTTTCCTGCTCTGAGTGTGTCCCGGACCGAGAGAGCATGGGAAAGAACACTCTGCCCCCTCTCACAGGGTAAAGTGAGCTAAAACAAACCCTGGATGGGGCACGAATGGTCCACAGTGCTTCACCTGGTCTCAGCGCTCTTCTGCTAGCGTTTACTGTTTTCACGGCTATCGTATTGCGCACAGTGCTTGACATTATACATCACTGCGTGTTGCAACATGCTAAGATAAAGACCTCAAACATGCTCTGCACGTCCTGACAGGAGCATTATGAGTGCAAAAAGTCTAGGTTAAAGGAGCAGGCCAGCTATCTTTGAAATGAATCATGAGCCATAGATGTACCATATGTCTGTCTGATCTAGAGTGAGCTGTTCATGCCAGGCTGTGATCTAAACTAGTCAATCAAAACCACTAAACTGCTCTCGGACCAGCCGCTGAGGGCAACATCCCATATGGTGCTCCTTCTGTGGGGCGCTGGGTCCACCACAATGCCTGAAGGGAAATAGTAAGACACAGTGACCTCTCCACAACAATACAGCGCTTCTCCAGCCCTCATATTTCAGATGACTCCAGCAGCCATCTGCCCTTTCATTTCCTGTAAACTCACACAGGCATCTGGCTGAGGAGTCACATTATTAAAAATGTTCTTGCAGTAATGTTAGTAGAAGCATAACACTTTACATGAACATCTTCATGTTCTGTCAGGAACTCACTGTAAACTCTTGTGTGTATGAGCTCTAAATTGAACAGCTAGAAGTCATTTAAACTCTTGACATTTTGTGTTTGGCATTTGGCATATATTTGAACATAAATGTTTTGCTTTAGCATGTTTCTGTGTCTCTGGCTTCCACTGTTTGCCACAGGAGCTTTTCAAATGATGCTCTAAATTGAGCTTTTCATTTCAAACTAGCACACACACACACACTGCTCCACACAGCTCATCTGCGGTTGCTTGCCTTTGGGGCTAACATGTCTGCAGCCTTTGAACCCGGACCATCATAAATAAAGATGCCTGGCCACACGCGTCTGCTCTTTAGCTCGCTAATGGACAGACGGGGGGCAGTAACAGTGCAGTAATGACCCCTTGAGATTCGGCAGGGCTTTTCTTCACTGTGCAGTAATTTCATCAATACTGAAACACAGAGAATGAGAAGCCAGCTAACAATTTTAGGCTGTATGAACGTTTCCATAACATTTCCTTTATGTAACAAAAATGTTAAAAATGTTATTTTGAATGTTCTAGGAATGCTCCAGTCGTCCAGTTTTTTAGATTGCCGTATTAACGACATGGCTTGGTTATAAGAAAATTATTTAACTTTTTTAAAATGTTCCACTAATAATTTAAGAATAACTTTAATAAAACTTTTTTTAGGTTTGGTAATGACATATAACATTACAACATAAATGTTTTTGATAACTGTAAGAGAACGTTAGCCAACATTCTGAGAACACTCCCTGTAAGCTGGGTAATCCTTATAATTGTTTAACAGACACAAGAAAAGCTGGTATGAGGAAAGCGTGACCATAATCTTTATTATTTTATATTTTGTATCACTTCACAAACATGGGCAGTTGAAATGTGTTTATTTTATCTTTTTACTTGATGAATGCAAACCAAAAGGTACGATTTTAATAAATTAATGTGAAAGGATTCATGTTTTGTAACACTACAGATTAAACCCAAAACTGGACTCTAAATTTTGACTGGATGTATGCTGTTAAATCGCATCATGTAGTATTACATCTGTTAAAGCTGTGTTCTCCTAATCAACCTGAATTACGCTTCATTTATTCACATCTTCAGTTAGAGAAGAGGACATAAATCAATGAGGAATATAAAACACACAAAACCCTGGATTGAAGAACCCTCATCTCTGACTAACACCAAACTATCAGTTTTCCATCATCAAGACAGACTTTCAAGTTATTGGCTGCTGCTGTTGAAGAGTTCAACCCGAGCTTGACTGCACATTCCCGGCCACCATGTTTGTGTGTAACACTAACCATCTGTCACGGTGGGCTCTTCCAAGAAGAGAAGACCACCTTTCATGCCAGCTTGTATGGAAGCATTTCCCCTCAAAGTTCCTTTGCCATCCAAAACCCTCAACTTATGTGTAATCGAGCCTCTTCATTCAGATACTTGCTCCATCAGCTCTCAGTTTCCCCATCCTGTTCATCTACCCTCCAGGTCTGATGGACCCTTCACCCCAGAGCAGTGCCCCGAGACGCGGGTCAGAGATGGGGACAGCTGGTGGACCTCCCAGAAGTTCTCTTCATAAGAGTAAATGGTGAGATGGTCGCTCAGACAGCACTCCGTTTCCAGGTAACACATCTGGTGTGGTTGAGGTGGGGGTAGTAAAGCGCTCTGCCTAGAGGTATTTTCAGTGTCTGCATATACCTCAAATCCAACACTTAGATCATATATATTTTCATAACTATTTATCTATACATATATATACATATATAATGTTATATAACTAATGAATAACTGTTGTGGAAGGTGCAGGAACATAAAATGTTCACCCATTCGGTCCAAATACAATGCACTTTTGGAGGAGGCGTGGCTTTGTAAGGAGGGCAGGATCTTATGTTTTCAAAGCTAGCTTGCTGTTGCTACCCTCTCGGAAATTGCCTACCCTACCTTTTATATTGCCTTTATAGATAAAATGCTCAATGTGTTCTCATTTGTAAGTTGCTTTGGACAAAAACATCTGCTAAATAAATAAACATATATGATCTCAGTGACAATTACACCTGATTGATGTTATATTACAGGATTTTGTTAAAGGCACATCACTGTAAATATGTTTCACAATCGTTTTAATAAACTGAAATAAAGATGAAAATAGAAAAACACGAATGTGCTTCAGACCACAGATTTGCTTCGTATATGATGTTGGAGTATGTAAACTTCACCCTCCAACGCTTTATTCCATCAGCTAAAAATAACCTATGCAAAAATCCGAAAGCCTGTCGTTTATTCAGCGAGCAGTGGTGAACTTTTAACCTGGAGACGTTAGTGCCGGAGTCCCAAGCTTACATTGTTAAATACAGTCACTGAATAATATAACTTCTTTATACGTGTTGAAAAATGGCCTGCTGATTTGCCTTCAGGCCTGTTTGCTTGTATAAACTTGCCTGAGTAGCAGAAAGATAGAAAACGGTTCATATTCAAGGGAACCAATTTGTTTAGATTGTCTACAATCCAAGTTTTACAGTTGCCACCTTTATAAATAAATTCTGAGAGAGAGAATAAATTATGGAATAAGAATTATAAAGTAACCTTCATAAAAATCACAATTGAATAAAAAGCAGTTATTGGTAGTTTCAGAATCCTTTTTGGTGTGGTGTCATAATGTTGCGTTGAGGTATTTACTGTTGTTATAATGTTGATGTTGTGTTGAGCAAAACCTCCTTTTGGGGACGTCCATATTTGTAGAAAAAGGTAAATAAAGGTTCTCATTGTAAAAAGGAATTGAGGAATTGTTAAAATGAAATGAGTTTTCTTTTAGAGTTAAAGTTAGGTTAGAAGATTCATAAATAGCTGTATATAAAAACAATTTAAGTCTACAGAATGTCCTCATTTAAATAAGTGTGTGTGTGTGAGAGAGAGAGAGAGAGAGCTAAAATGAATCTCATCAGGCTCCCAGACAGATTGAAAATGAACATTGAAAGTCTCTCTCTCTCACACACACAAAATGTTTCCACAAAATACTGAAGAAATTATACCTCACATTATGCATCATATCCTGAGAAGTTCTTTTATTTTAGCTGGTGAAAGTATC